>JBBDHG010000008.1:4707500-4965000 GCA_037951165.1 Lophius americanus | reverse complement strand
TCCAGCCACTCCAATATGGCACATCTATACTCACCGTCATAAGAAGGTTTTGTTGTCTCCCAACACAGACTCGAGAGCGTGGAGGAGATACCAGGAGACAGGCCTTTACACTGTGAGAGCTGGAGAGGCCTGAAAAGGGTAACAACCAAACAGCTGGATCGATATCTGTTCCTCCGTATGAGGAGGAAGAGGAGGAGCACTGCCAGAGCCCAACAAAATGAACAACGATGGGCTACTGGTGTGGATGTTTCTGACCAAACTGTCCTATCGTCACAGCACAGCACCCTGCAGCTGGAATGATATTCACCAGAAAACATCAGAATTGGCAGGTCCACCATTGGTCCTCCATTCCCTTTACAAGTGAGAGCAGGTTCAGACTGAGCTCATGTGACAGATGTTAAAGTGTCTGGAGACACCATGGTAAACGTGATACTGGCTGAGACATCTCCCAGCAGCTCCGGTTAGATGGTGGGTCACTGACGGTTTGGGGAGGCCTATCCTTGGAGGGTCTCACAGTACTCCATATCATAGCCAACATACCCCGACTGCTGTTAGGTACCAGGATGAAATCCTCACACCCGTTGTCAGAACTTTACGCTGTTACAGTGGGTCTGTAATGCCTCATGTGGCCAGGCCTTGTGATTTAGAGTCCAGAACTCATTGGGTTCATGATTTTAGTTTCCATTGGCTTTCAAACTGAATTACACAATGTGTATCAATCATGATTTTCAACTTGAATATTTTATTCATCGAGATCTGATCTGTGATTTATGTGTTCCATTAATTTTCCTGAGCGGTTCAGTTGCTGAAACAACTAATTCAATAGTTGATCAACAAGAGAAAAATGATTATCCATTCTAACAATAAATGAATAACCAAATAGCAGAATTATAATTAACTTTTTCCATTATTACAGCAAGTGAGGTATTGGAAATGGGGGACGGCAAGGAACAGCCCTGTCTTTATTAAAGGAGTTTCTGGAGAGACCCACCTCGTCTCTGATCTCGGCACACACAGACGAGAACAGTTCTGAGACGACTGCCCTCTGATGCATCATCTCCACCGTGATCTGCTCTTCACACACCGTCTGCCCAAGATGCTCACACACCACCTGAGGAGGACAAGACTTGTATGAATAACATCAAGCACATTTTTTATACTTCTTACACTTCTTCACCTTTGGCTCTGGATGACCTCCAGGGATGTCCAAGAGCCCCCCTGCCTCTGCCACTCTCTGGCTCCTCCTGATGAACACCACCTGTCCATCATCCGTACACAGTATGGCACCCACACCCAGAGGCTGAGCCAGGAACGCTAGAGGATCTCCAAATTTCAACTCTCCTAGCTGACGGAACTGTGCCACTTGATACGACCAGTTTGTTCCCAGGTAGTCTTTATAGCATGTCAGGCCTAGCCTCAGAGTGAGGAGTGGTCCCGTCTCTGGATCATCTGTATTGTCTGTGCAGGTTTGGTGTGCAGGGGAAATGGACGATGATGACAATGACGGTGATAACGTCGGAGATGCCAAACAGAAAGAATGCAACCTAAATTTGGACCCATTGAAAAGCCATGGTTCTTTGGATACCCGTCCTGTCCACACCTCCTGAATGTGATACTGTAGAGCCTGATCTGTCTGCCTGTTAAATCTGAACAGACGAGGAGGAAGCAAAACAAACTTTTATTATTTTATAAGAAATGATTTCATTTCAACCTACTGGCTCCTCCTGAAAATGAAATTCTTATAAATTAATGTAACACATTAATATCAAGTTGATATTAATGAATTACATTAATTTAATGTACAACAAGTACTGGAGTTTATCTGTTAGCAGGATTACTATAAAAGTTATGAATGGATTTTGACTGAGAGAGAAATAAATTATGGCAGAAGGGTCAATCCATTAAATGAAACCACACTTTCTAAGTGTTGTCCAATTGCAATTAAGAAATATGTTAACTCAGAAAAAACATCTAAGCTAGATCAATTATTGTTGTTTTGGTCTCTTCATATTTTGTTGAAAATAGGAAAATCCAGACTTGTAGTTTGAACCAAATGTACTGTATATGCACCATTATCTATCTCTTTTGCCTCTCATCTGGAAAAACTTTTACATATAATTCAAATATTAATGAACATGATTTTGATTTAAATAGATACTTACAAAAACCATGTCCACATCACATATTCAATGCCTTCTAATTTGGATAGATTAAACCAAATTCAAAGTTGTGATTTATTTTCCTACCTTTCAGAGAGCTCCACCTGTATTTGGGCCTCCAGCAGCCCCTTCCAGGTTGCACAGTGCAGCAGCACAGACACATCAGAGTCCATCATCTCTCACTCTGGATTACTGGAGTACTTTGAGTCTTCACACACACGTTTTCTTCTTAGCTCTTATGGGGGTATTCACAGTACGTTTTGGAGCTACATTGTCAGAAATAAAGATTTTGCGAACCATCAGTTGGAGAGTAAGATCATGATTCAACCGTGGATGCTACACTGGATACCTGCTCACTTATTTGTACAGTAATGTAATGCTGTGTTGGTTGCTTTTCTGTGACCTAACAGGAACAAATATTGGAAAAAAAAATGACATATCATCATAATAAGTGCAGGCTTCAGCAAAATCATTAAAACTCTAACATAAATTAGGTAAAAGGTGACTCCATAAAAGTTTTCTTTGTCCAGATCCTCAGTTCAGCTCATGATCGGAACGCAGAACCGAAGCTGCACTTATTGCTGACCTATTGTCTTACGCTTTTGTCATGTGCTCTTTTTTTGTTTTTGCCTAAACTGTAATCTTGGGACACCTGAAGATTTTTTGAAACACCGGACACACTGTTGGATTGTTATACCGATTTAGCCTCTCGGTGACTAATATTGTGTTTATACATAATCGGCATTTAATATTGTTCCGTTTATGCAGGTAACTGTTACCACTACCAACAGTTTGAAGTTGTTGTTTCAGTGTGTGCTGGAGCACAAACGCATCAGAACTTAAACATGTTACCAATTATTACTTACAACTAGCATATATCGCCGTTAAATGAATTACTAATTAAAAGCCGTTAAATAAATTATTATTAAAAGATAGAGTTTCATAATTTTTTACCTTCCTAAATTAATGTTAACGCTGGACAGTAGCGTAGTTCTTCCGTGTTCAATATCATCATCCCGTGACCACCGAGTTTACTGTACGTCATTTCCTCAGGTAATAAATACATATATATTTATTATATATTGCATTTTGACAGTTGAGTTATTAACTGCGTGTATAAAAACATCATTTCAAATATGTATTGGTTTGCATACATCCTGTATTTCTCTTGTTTTTGTGAGTACGGCGACGATAGGGTTAAATGTCCAGCATAATAAGGAAGTGCAGGGGGGTGTACAAACAACCATTTCCGGTTCCAATCAAAATAAAATGACATTTATCTAGGAAACCACAAATACAAGCACATACACACACACACACACACACACACACACATATTCTAGGGCTTCTGCAGTAGTCCTAAAATCCGGATGTAAAACACAAATACCGAATGTTTACACTGTTTTTTGACAGGAATTAATTCCACAGGTTAAAAAAGATTTCCTTATGTTACAAAGAAGTGGATCTGAAAATGTTAAATACTGTTTAAAATTGTGTCTAAGTTCTTATTGTGTAGTTGATGGTCGGTCTCATTGTTTTACCATTATATAGGGTGTTATTGCTGTAGTGTTAAAGGTTGAGACAAGTTAACTACTTGTTCTATTGAGAAATGTCGTTTGTAAAATCATCTTTGGCTGTTTAAGAGATCACTGTCTCTTCAGCTTTTCATACAATACGGCTGTTTTTTTGCAGGACAATTGATTTTCCACATAATCAAAGGTTGTTCTTTTAAATTTTTTATTCATTTTTAAGGAGAAGGTCAATTTACTCAATACTTTAAAGAAAAATATAATCCTTCAGTTGTCAGAAACATTTCAAATCAACAACATACGTAAATAAAGTATTGAGAGTACAATAACAAAACATTTCTAATTCAGAACATTAATTAATTCATTATACCTGGTTAGTGCCCAATGCTATGTACACTCGTATACACGACGGTACAGATAAAGCGCTACGTTTAATTTGAAAGAAATTATCTTGGTTTCCGGTTTTCCCTTGGAAAGGTTTACGCAAGGGTTTCACCGTACAGGCTGTTGTTATGAAACTGGACTGTGTTGGTAAGCTTTATTTTGTTTGCCTGGTGGCTTTATACTTGTTCGAAAATTGTTTTAATGTTTAAATCTTTCACACAACACATCTTACTAAATTAGAACATTATTATCAGCCCAACGGAAGCACCGAAGTACTGTTAGATACTTTAAACCTCGGCTAGTTTTTTGCTAAGCTGTTCAAGTAGCAGAACAAAATGTCTCCTATTAAAACTGATTGCACCGTTTGCCCCTTCTCCCAGTCCCTTCATAGTAATTGATGTACTGAAACTGTACTCACTATGAAGCTTCTGGTCTCTCTAAGAAGAAACTCAGAGAGCTGAATTTATTGAATTAAAAGTATAAAAAAGTAATGGAGATTGTGCAGTGCCAACACGCCCCCAAATACATAACTGCCTGATGCCAAAGTGGATAATCAGTAAATCAGATTTATATGGTGCAGAGCCCATCTGGTGCCTATGAGGGGAAAAATGATTTATTGGCCACGATTTAATAAAGCGTAAGAACAGAAAATTATTAAGTCATGGCCAAAATACGTTCTTTTTCTTCAATGTCACCAGAGACGCTCCTTAAGATAGTTCTTTGGTTGATGTTAATATTTCGGAAAACATTTATGTTGCTCCCCTTATTGTTCCACAGTATGGTCACTTGTTGGCAGATGAGGAGACAGCTGCAGCCAACATCAGTTTCAAAGGGAACATACTCGAAGGTAAATGCCATGTCGTTTCGACAGGGGTCTGATGTCTAGGGTGGCTAGTGTGTAAGTTCTGTGTATGCTATTTGAAAACGCTTTCTTCATAAGATAACAAAGAGCCTTCATGGCCGTCATTTCAACAAGAGAAATTATGGACATGTTCAACTGAGGATGGCGATGTGCAGGTGTGCTGCCTCATACATGCTATGGGGAGTGAGTCATAGAATGTTTACTGGTCATTTACGTTCACTGGAGATACTGAGATAAAACGTTGATGTCGGGCTCGGAATGTTTGATGAGTACTTTGTGTCAAGGAGTAATATAAATCCTGAATATGCTAAATGTGGAAAAACAGCGCAGTAAACTTGAAACCTTCAGTACTGGAAAATACTCATTCAAAACTTGATTCCAGATTGACTTGAGGGCAGATGTGAATATTGTCACGGCAAAGGACTTATCACCCACTTACCCCTAAAAGACACAAGAGTCTGCTAATATTCCACATGGGAAGTTGGAGAGATTCAGAGTACAGTGAACTACGGAGGAAAGTCCTACCCACTCACAGTATATGCCATGTATACACTGTAAGCAACTTAATCAGCAGACTGTTATCTGTTCAAACTAACCTGGTGAGGGGAGTGAATTAAACTGTGGGTAGCAGAGGACACCTACAGGCATATGGTGAGCATGGCACATTAAAGAATGACACTTTGAGAATAAAGCTGAAAGATCATTTTCAGCCATATACCGTACACACAGCTTGATATGTGCCCATGCTGCTAAAGGTGAAGGAGGATGGAGAGAAACAGCATTATTAAAAGATTGACTACACCTACCGACTGGTGTGGACCCATGGTGCCAGTCTTTAGAAAGTGCACAGTTTAAGCATGCCCTTGTTTTGATCTCAAGAGGCTAAATGAAGCTGTGAAAAGACAACACTACATCCTGCCCACCACTGACGAAATCACAGCAAAACTAACCCATGCCACAGTTTTTTTCTTCACTTAAGCTGCCAGGGGATTCTTACAGATACTGCTACACCCAGAGGACTGTAAGCTTACAACCTTCATCACACCATTTGGCATATTCACCTTTAAGCGGCTGCTATTCTGAATTACAAGTGCTTCAGAAATCTTCCAAAGAAAGATAATGGAGATTCTGCAGGAGCTGGAGGATGTTGAGGTCTCCATGAACCACATCATTGTTCATTGGGCCACAGAGGAGGACGTGTACACTGACTGACACACAAAGGGATTTTACATTCTACATGGCTAGGGTAGTTGAGGGGCTGCCTGCATCCACAAGCAAGATTGATGATATCAGTAGGGCAACAGCAGCTGATGCCGGACTGTTGTCTGTCATTAGGCTAAAAAAGTAAAGTTTGCCGGAACATACACACAGCATATCTATGGATGAAAGACAGTACATCCAAGTGAAATCAGAGCTTTCCGAGTAAAATGGCCTGGTCCCCAAGAAGCAGGGTTATTGTGCCGAGATGAATGAAATGTTAGATTTGTCAGACATTTCATGAATGGCACCAAGCCTTAGTTAAATGGAGGGAGAACATGCTTACCTGTGTGGTGGCCCAGACTCGCTGCTGAAATGAACAGGCTTATAATGTCATGCCAGGTGTACCTTAAACTGAGAAGAACTCAGCAAAAGTAATTTCTCATATCCACGCTGCTTCCTGAGCATCCCTGGAAAAGAACTGCAATTAACCTTTGCGTGCACAATCACCAAAACTTACTTGGAATCTCAGATTTTTACTCCAGATTTATGGGAATACTCCACCTATGATGAACTCAAAAACTGTCTTTTACATATTTTGAGTTTCAGAAGATGGGTGTGAGCGATAAGGGGCCCCAGTTTTCCGGTGTAGAGTTCAAGGTCTTTTTTAGGCGTCTTGATATTAAGCACTGCAGATCCAGTCATTATAGGTGGACCTGCGGCTCTTTCCGCATGTCCACCCACAAGGCAATGGAGATGCACAAAGCGGCGTGCACCCTGCAAGGAAACATCTCAAACAGGAGGATCCTGTGATTCAGTGTCCTCCAGAATTATTGGCACCTTTTTAAAAAAAAAAAAAAAAAAAAAGTTACCTTTTACTCGTATTAACAAAATTAAAAAGTACATTAGAATTTCTTCTTAACAGTAAAACAAATATTTTTCTCTAAAACGTGTGCCACAATTAGTGGCACCCCAAGGAAATCCTGTGATAAAAGACGACTTAACTACTTCCTTTTTAACTGGGGAATAAATATGAGGGGGAACAGGCCTAATTCCCTTTGACATTCTTCACAATAGGAAAGGCCAGAATACCCAGCAATGATGTGCGACTGAACACACCTGGCAATTGATACAAGAAATCTCTTGACAGCCAAAAATGTAGAAGGAGCCGATGGAGAGAGTACACAAGCGCCTGAAGGATTTGGACAGCATCCGTATGGAGGAATAGCCTCAACTAACAAACTCAGGGTTGTCATTATGGCAAAATGGGGCCTCACAAAATATTATGCAGCGTGCCAATGATTGTGGCACATGTATTAGAGAAAAACGTTTGTTATATGTTAAGAATGTAATGTTTTTATAAATTTTGTTATTTCATTATATTTTCATCAATAATTTGAATTAAAGATCATGGGGAAGGACAATAAAGAAATTTTTTGCATCTCATTTTATTGATTTTTGAAAGAAGGCCAATAATTCTGGAGCGCACTTTATAGGTCTATTCCCTGCTCCACCACAGGTTACTGCCAAGCACAAGTGCTGATGGGGAGAAAAATCCGGATCACAGTCCCTAGATTGAAGTTGAAACTGCTACCAAAATGGCCCAAGGGAAAAGCTGTGAAATAGAAAGCATGCTAAAATCAAGAACTTCAAGCTCAGTTCAGACCAAAGTTTTACAATGAGACAAAAACATCTTAAGTCAAGTCACCAGTTGTAAAGCTTTATATTAATCTATTTAAACAGCTTGTTAGCGCTTTACAATCAGAATAGCATGCTTAATGGATGGTGGAAAGACAAAAACATCCTATCCTAATTTTTAAATTTTATTTCAGGAAGCATCTGTGTGATACCAGAAAATCTTCCCCCACTGCTAAGCTTTTTCACAATGTGATCTGATGCTGAGGGTGAAGCAGGCTTATAACTGAAATAGACAATCAGACTGGACCTTCTCTTGAAAATCAGTTAGGGAAAATGAAAACTCAGCATGATGGTTTGAGTTAAATCACTATACTCAACACGACCCTGCAGTGTGTTTATTGCTCATGTGGACATTGCAATGCCATTACAATAAATATATTGTTTAGATCTCCTCACGTAAAATTTTGAATGATGCCCACAAAATAACATTCAACTTTTGAAATCAATAATTTTCTAAAACTTACACACATTTGAAATTATTAGACAAATTATAACATATACAGTATTTAAGATGCTTTGAGAGTTTGGTCCTGAGTCTGCCTACTTAAGAGTTGATATTTTGAGTTCAAATGTTTTCCCGTTGTTTCTGAACATCTCATCTTACTTTCAATGTATTATTGCTGATGTTAACATCTGTTTTCTCTGCACAGGTCTTCTGCGTAGAACTCAGAAAATTACCAACATGCAGTTAGAGGCTCAGTTACGCCTATGTCAGAGTTGTCTTTGGTGCTGCAGGAGTGGGCTGCGGCAACTCTCCCAAAGATATGCCAACAGGTAGGCTTTGTATAACTACTAACCCTTATTTGTGTCACAGCGATCAGTCATAATATTAATACCTGCTTGATATTGTGTAGGTCCCCTTTTGGAGCCAAAACCGCTTTACAATGCACTGTGTTCTTACAATTTTCTACCAGAACTTGCATCATTGTTCATCATTTTGTCTTATAGTATTGCTTCTACAAAAAACAGGTTAGCCTTTGCTTCACATTAGCATAAATCTGCCATGTGCACCCATAACCCTGTCACCAGTCCACTATCGTCCTCGCTCAGAGCACTTTGGTAGGTGCTAACCACAGCTGATGAGGACCAGGGGTCTCATCTGTAAACACTGTTCAAGCAGAAAAGAAGGTAAATGCCACATTCTAAGCAATCTGTGGGATTAATAGAACGCAAACTTGACGGGAGAATGTGCGGTCCTCCACACAAACTCCTACCCATGTGTACGCACTGAAACTGGAGAAATGGGGAAAAAGCAACTCTGATAGTGCAAAGGTGAAATTAGAAAAATTAATAATAGTGTGTAAAATAAATCCAACTAAAACGACTCAAAGTCAGTTTTGCAATCAACAAACAAACAGGTGTTCAATTTATCTTCCCTGGAGAATAAATACAGGGTTGTCTGTTACTGCAGAATAACCCCTCAAATGCGTCCAAGATTGTATATGTTATTGACATTTATTCTCATGAGTAAAAAAGTAAACCCTTAAACAAATTAAGTTAACACTGAAGCCATTTCTGATGTCTCAGTCGGGCCCATATAAGAGCATTCTCTCATCATATACTATGTCATATATTGCGTTTCATAATGTGTTTATTATTATGAATATTGTTAATAGTAGTAGGTAGTAGGTATGAATACATCTTTCATTAGGATGCGTAGTGATGCACAGCGGCTCATTTAGCGCGGTTGGAGGATGTGGAGGAAAAATCAGCTCTACCTGAGCAAAACAGCACCTGTGAGGCAGCTGTTGGAGGGGCACCTTGTCCCTCTGCAAGACCACTGGAGCACGCAGCAACAAGTAATACAAACGGCAACATGAACTTAGTTCTTATGGATATGTAAATATAGTCCTAGCTTTCGCACATTAATGTGTTTTTATGACATCAACACAACTTGAATATATTTGATATACACCCATTAAAACAAATGAATACAAAATAGAAAATTCCATTCAGGAGGGATTCCTCTCTTAAAATTTTTAATTAAGTGAATAGAAAAAAATGGGCCGTGCCTGTGGCGCAACCACTGCCTATGTGGCACAATTTGGCGATTTGTTTTTCATTCAATTGAGTCTAACGACTTTTTATATCAATTCAACCAAAGTCCGAAAAATATGGGAAAGTTGGAAAGATCTCTGTCAGCCTGTCATTCTGACCATCAGCAGCTTCACTGCATCCAACGCTTCCTGCCGCTCTCAGACCTTTGTGGTATTTCTAACACCATTCTTGTTTCACTCTATCTTCAATAAGAACTTCAGTTTTAGCATTGTTTGAAGTTTAGTTTTTAGTCTTCTTTTCTGCCTTTTTTAATCATTAGTAAAAAGTGTTAGAAGCGTTCCATTGACTTTTTATGGGCAGCTGTTTGCATTGTATGAAGCCTGAAAATATTTTTGCCACATTTCGAGTAGGTTTTGATTTATAAATGGAAATCGTATTCTGTTTTATAAATCAGAATACTTTTGTGTGCTCTTAAATCTTATTTTTGTCGGTAGACCAACTTTGTCAATCCTATGCATAGTTTTATACATGAGGCCCCAATAAACCAAAAAGCTCTGCAAATAGGGAAATGCTCTGACACCGTCATTTAGCCATCAGAAATTGGCTCTTATCACCTCCAACAAATCAACTTTGAGAATAAAATGTTCACTTGCTACCTTATATTCAACCCACCGACAGGTGTCATTCTAACTTTATAATCAATGTTATTCTGACTTCACCTGAAAGTGGTTATAATGTTATGACTGATCAACGTATGTGTTTGTTGTTAATGATTTTGAAAGTTAATGATATTAAAACATTTTAGAGATTGTGTTTATGATCCCTGCTGTGCACTAGTGTGAATTCCTGTTAGGCTTGACTTATTTACTTTTTCGCCACAGAAAGACTGCAAACTACTATGAATTACTGGGAGTCAAATCTGACGCCAGTTTGGAGGAAATTAAAAATTCATTTTTTGAAAAATCCAAGAAGGTAGGCTCCTCATGTGATAACAAGCTGTACGAAAATGTCTCGCCACAGGAGGGCAACCAATCACAGTACTATTTTTTAACTGCTCCAAGAATGGCCTCTTATTTGTGTCTCTTATTGTTAGCTCTCCTGCTATAGTTTGCAGGGTAAATTGATAAGCATGTGTATGTGCCTGGTTGTTTAAGAATAATTTAGAGGTGAGTCAACTGAGCTATCAGAGAAGCATAATGGTTGTAAGTGAGGATCATCCATATGGGTTTATTTGTTTAATGAAGACTATATTGCATGTTTTTTTCTATTATGTAGATAAACAGTTGCCTGAATTTAAAATATCCACCATTAGAGGCTGGTTTGACCATTAGATCTCATTGCTGTTACAGTTGCACCCAGACAGCGACCCATCCAACCCAGCACTACACAACCAATTTGTGGAGCTAAATGAGGCCTACCGTGTGCTGAGCAAGGCCCTGAGCAGGAAGGAGTACGACTTCAAAATCAGACATCCATACAGTGGGGACCAGGCTTTCGCATCCTCCTCCAGTTACTCAAGTTACAGACCCAGGTGAAGATACTCACAGTGGAACAGTTCAAGCTTTGCAACCTGCACCCAGCCACAGAGGGTTCACAAATCAGTTTACTTCTGGTGCCAGTCCTAAGCCCCGATAAATGGGTAAGGTTGTGTCAGGAATGGCATCCGACGTTAAATGTTTGCCAAATCAATATGCGAAACATAAACATAGTTCCAAACCGGATTGAGCCGGGAAACTACGCTTCTGTTAGAAGAAGAAAAAGAAAATTGAGAAGGGAGGTACATGTGCCCAGAAACGGCAAGAGATGAAGAACGGAGTGTGACGGTGAGAGTTGGAACTTAAAATAGTCCGACAAATGGTACGACAAAAGGTAAATGTTGAGACCTAGCTGATATGATGGAGAGAAGGAAGCGTATTGTGTGTATAAGAGACGAGGTGGAAAGGCATCCAGGCTAGAAGCATCAGAGGAGAGTACAAGCTGTTATACCATGGTGTGGATATGAGGAGAAATGGGGTAGGGGTGCTCCTGAAGGAGTAGTTTGTGAAAAGTGATCTGTAGATGAACAAAGTGTCCGACGAATTAATGCGTATGAAAATAGAAATCGAAGTTGTGATGAAAAACGTTGTCAGCGCTTACGCCCCACAGGTTGGTTGTGAGTTGGAAGAGAAAGAGAATTTCTGGACTAAGTTGGATGAAGTGATGGAGATCATTCCCATGGCTGAGAGGGTGGCGGTTAGAGCAGACGTCAATGGCCAAGCTGGTGAAGGGAACAGAAGAGATGTGGTGGTGCTGGGCTGGTATAGTGGTAAGGACAGCAACGTTGAAGGACAGGTGGAAATTGGAAAAAGGATGGAAATGGCTATGATGAATGCATATTTCAAGAAGAGGGAGGAGCACAGGTTGTAGCCAGACAGCATAGAACGGTATTATGTGGGATGGCTCTGGTAGTACAAAAGAAGAAAAGAGCAAATGTAGAGTGGAGAATCAAAAGGTGGAACCGAGGATGGAGGGCTGCTGGGTGGTGGTGAAGTGCTGCAATATGACTGGATAACTATGGCAAATTTGATAAGGGATAACAGGTTGTAAGGTATTTGCTGTGTCATCCGGTCAGAGGAGGGAGGATAATTTATGGTGGAATGAGGAAGTTCAGAACAATATTAACAGGAATGGATTAGTGAAGAAGACGTGGGATAGCGTGAGAAATTAAGGAAGTAGGGAGGAGTATAAAGAGATGAAGAATAAGGCGACGAGTGAGGTACCAAAAGTAAAACGATACGGCTATGACCACATGTATTAGAGGGTGGAAATTAAGGAAGGAGAAAAGGACTTGTTAAGATTTGTGAGGCAGAGGGATTGAGTTGGGAAGGATGTGCAGCAGGTAAGGGTGATTAAGGACAGAGATGTAAATGTACTAACAAGTGAGAAAAGTACGAGGGTATGATTGAAGGAGCTTTCAGAAGAATTGATGAATGAGGAAAATGAAGATGTGAGAATCACAAATTAGGAAGTTAAAAGGATAAGTAATGCCGAAGTGAGCACAGTATTGAAGAGGATGTAGAATGGAAATGCAGTTGGTCCTGATGACATACCGGTGGCGGTATGGAGCTTTCTAGGAGAGAGACCAGTAGAGTATTTACTGAGATTGTTCAACACGATCCTCAAGTGCGAGAGCTGATGCCTGAGGAATGGGGGAAAAATGTACTGGTACGGATTTTCAGGAACATGTGTGATGTGCAGAGCTGTAGCAACTACAGGAGTATAAAGGTGATGAGTCAAACAATGAAGATATGGGAAATTGTAGTGGAAGCCAATGTAGGAAAATAAGTGAAAATTTGTGAGCAGCAGTATTGTTTTGTGCCAACAAAGAGCCTACAGGTGATGTGTTTACTTTGAGAGTGCTGATGGAGAAGTATAGAGAAGGCCAGAGAGAGATATATTGTGTCTATTTGGATTTAGAGAAAGTGCTGAGGGAGGAATTAAGGTATTGCATGGGGAAGGGTTAGTGTAGGTCCCCTTTAAAAGTGTATCTGTCTGTCAATCTGCATTAGAGTGTTAGATGATTTGAATGAGAGCAGTGAAACAGCAGTGAGGTGTGCAGTAGGAATGATGGCTTGGTTCCAGGTGGAGGTGGGACTGCACCAAGGATCGGCTCTTAGCCCCCGCTACGGTGATGGACAGGCTTACAGATGTGTTCAGACAGGAGTCTCCGTGGACTACGATCTTCACATAGTGATCTGTACTGAGGGTAGGGAACAGTTTGAAAAAAACCTGGGAAGGTGGATGTATGCGTTGGTGAGAAGAGGAACAGAAAGACTGAATACATGTGTGTGAATGAAAGGGAGGCAGGCGGAACATTGAAGCTGCAAAGAGTAAAGGTCAAGAAGGGGCGGGAGTTGAATTACTTGGGGTCAACTGTTCAGAGCAACAGGGAGTGTGGAAAAGAGGTTAATAATTGAGTGCAGGCCACATGGAGTGGTTTGAGAAGAGTGTCAGGAGTTTCGTGACAGAAGAGTAGCAGCAAGTGTCAGGGAAAGATTTTTTACAAAATGTTTGTGAGGCCGCTTCCGCTGTTTGGTTAAAAGATAGTGGGACTGTCCGAAGGACTGGAGGCAGAGCAGGAGGTAGCAGAGATGAAAACAAAATGTGTCCATCTGAGAGCGACATCTGTCACTTGACAGACGTCTTGGAGGAAAGAAAAGAGAGGCTGGGTTGGGATGGTCTGAACATGCGCAAAGGAGGGATAGTTGGTATATTGGTAGAATGATTCTGGAAATGGAGCTGCCAGGCAGGAAAAGGGAAGACCAAAAAAGAGATTTCTGAATGTGATGCGAGAGGACATCGTTGGTTACCGTGACAGAGGACGATGCAGATAACAATGCAAGACAAAAACAGGAGATCTGCTCCCCCTTAAAGGAACAGCCAAAAGAGGAAGAAGTTATCTTTTGCTTGCCGACTATCCTCCTCACTTTCACACTTTTTGTTGGGGAAGAAAACAAAGAGAGAGTCAGTGGGAGAGAGAGGAAAATAATGTGTTATTTTAGGGAGATTTTCCAATATTATAAATCCTGGCTCATCCAATTTAGTTTCAACATCTCAAGATTTGCTAAAGCTTTTGAGAAAAAATACAGAAAATCTGTGAGTTTCTTTCCTTTATTCAGAATTATAAAAATTTTTCCAGTCCATCATAATTGTTATGAAAATTTACAAGATAAAATGTTTGTCCCTCAGCTCTCAGACTCCAGTCCACCAGTCTAACCTGAATCTGAAACACCCAGTATCTCCTGCAGTTTTGGAGAGGCTCTGACTCAGTCGTCTAGCCACCACTCTTTGGCTGCTGACAAAGTTGATTAATGAACAAAATGTTCACTTCCTGAGAAATCTATCTAACTGACCGAGAGGTGACATTGGATTTAGATAATAAATGTTATTCTTACTTCACCTGATAGTTATTATAATTCTAAAATAGTTTTTAACATTTCAACCATCTGCCCAACCTTTTCTTGATGTAATCTAACGTGATCCTCATCTATTGCATCATCAGTATGGATAACCAGGAGAACATGCGGTACTGGCAGCAGTTTCATCAGTCTTATGCACAGGAGACGACGGCAGAGGAGCAGCAACAGAGGAAGAAGAGAAACATCCGCCTGGTGGGCTACTGTGTCATCACTATGGTGCTCAGCATCGGAGCCCACAAAGTCTTCTTCAGGTGAAGAACAGGCATGATTCTAACTGGGTGGTTATTTTGTGTTTCACTCATTCACATTTTCCTACTTAGACTCTGCCTTCTCATTTCACACTACAGTCTGTTTTTTTAACTTGTTTTCCTGTTTCCTTTGTTGCCCACGTACATCCACATTAGTGGCTCATGGTTTAGTATTTATTTTCAGACACTTAGTTTGAGCATACAGAGAGCGCATGCTTAACGAACCAAAGTGTTAAGGTTAAGCAAAGTTATTCTGTGAGGGGTCTCTCACCTCAAGTGTTCCTCCGGCTCATACAGGAAACTGGAAGAAGTTCACAACAACTTCATGGATGGGAAAGATCAAGTCATCACAGAAATTTACAATAAATCCAAAGAGAGGGCCAGGTGAGTGCAGATAAAAGATATTGACTTTTTTTTTTTTCTGCTGTTTTATTGTATAGTTTGAATGTTAAATATAGCAAAATAATTTTTGGGATGCATGATTATTATAACCGAGTCTGAATGTGTCTTTTTTTTTCAGGGTCAACGGTTTTAAGAAGCAGACAGAAATTCTGAAACAGAAGCATGCTGAATTTCTGGAGAAATATAAAATCTGCAATAATGGAGTGGACAAGTAGGAGAGTTTCTGACTGGGCTGAGTGATGATGAACTGCCACCAGGTGGAAGGCAGGTGACTGAATGTGGAACAAGTTCTTGGATTTAAATTTTTTTTGCTGTTATCTTTACTTGAAGAGGTGTGGTTCCAGAAGACAAGCTGAACATCAGAAAGGCCGATGGGTTGAAACATTTATAGGATGTGGAATATTTGATTGGAGGCGACCATTAAAAATATGCTGCTATAGTTTGCACACATACCGCTCAGAGCCATGTTGAATACTGTGAAACTGACTCAAATTCACATACATTATTTATTATCCTTACCCTCATATCTCAGTGGTGTCGTGGAGACTATTAAGTTTCCAGGAGAAAGAATCTTGATCAAAATCATATTTTGAGATAAACGTTAATGTTTCCTCTGGTTTGATAAGCCTCTTCAGAGTGATGAAGAAGGAGTCTAGCATAAAAGATGCAGAGACAAAGGTTTTAGCAATAATAATAATGTTTTCTCAGCAAATCATTCACATGGAGATTGACTTCTCCTTTTGCAACTGTTGACCATGTTTGTTACTGTAAAAATATAACATTGGCATTTCCACCCACTGCATTATTAAAGGTTTGTATAATTAGAAATGGATATAAATTAATGACGACTTGTAACACTGAGTGATTTATTTCTAATTAAGTATTCTAACAATATTGAGGTTATGAAAATGATGAAATTGAATGTAAGGCTGGTTTATAATGACAGACTGAAAGATCCAAAAGAACCAAACAGTACCACTTTACCTCAGTTCTTAGTATACGGGAGATCTTGTTATATTTTTTTGACTGTCTTAGTTCTTTCTTTGAAGGGGTGTCAAAGAAAACTGATTTAAAGCTAAAATATTATCTCATCTGTTAAACCTTTTTCTCTTTTTTCTGAGAAATAAATTACCACCCACTGGTCGAGTTAGTAAGGAGCATCTAAATGTAGTTATGGCATTTAATTTGCTACCACATGGACATGTCAGCATTGTTTTAATAAGATAATAATTGATCTGCCTTACCAGAATTCCGAAGTTTATTTTCAATTATGTCAGTCGTTATGTACTTATGTAGGTTATGCAAATTTACTCTTTTGCATTGTCTTCTTTTAAATCTATAATTGAATTGAAGTCAGTCATTTAAGTGTGATTATCAGAAAACAGACTACACAGACAGTACACATTATGTTTATTTGTTATTTAAATTAACTGAAACGATACAAAGTCCAACATCCTGGCTGCACAAGATTGGCGTGCTCATACCCATACTTGCACAAGTATGAGCCAAACTCTTGTGTGAGATGTGTTTTAAGTGAAGGTATCGCCTTTCTCTATCCCTGCCTTCTTGTTACCAACCCTGTCCTGAGACTTTTGCCAGCAAAAACATATCCCTGCATAGTTTACAAACACCCTCATGTGGCATGTGAGTACCCTGTCATAACCCAAACACACCATAATGACTGAGATTCTGGTGTCGGCATTCCAACATAAAAACACACGGATGGAAGACACGACTCATGAGAGATGTAACTATAATACTTCAGAGTGAAGGAAAACATGAAGACAGCTTAAATAGACTCATTTTTAGTTTAACAAGCTCTAGAGTCAGTAACTGAATTATGAAATGCATGACATAATTCTTATGAAAACAACAAAGTGATATGAATTTTTTTTTTGGATGAACCGGTTGATCTTCGATCTCGACTATTTTGGGTTTTCATATTCTAATATCTGGTTAATTTTCTGACAAGATATTTCTAAATTTCCCACCAGAAAAAGCACCGGTAGGCAGAATTCGATTTAGGTATGGAGGTTGCTGATATTATGCATACCGGTCCATAGTCATGACTTATGGGATACTTGCGTAGTATAAAACCCCTCTTTGTTGTTATTATCTCATCAGTAACATGTTTCTATGTTATCATCCGAACATCCTACAAGACAATAAAATGTGTCTGAGACGTAGGTCTTCATAGATAAATTAATATAACGTAGAAGCTTCCTCTAATATCAATATGCTCAATCCTATGCTCGACAAAACAATTATTTTTCGACAGCTGACAGTCTGTCCAGTAACTAAGATACTAAGACATTGCATTTGAAAGTGACACAATTTCGATTGGGTTTTTTCCTCTAAGATTTCCATGTATATAGCTGATTATCCTTGCAGTGTGTGTGTGCTGGTTTACCACTGGTCTGACACATAGCTACATCTCATCGTGGTTGAAGGTGACATAGTTGTTGATGTTTTGTTTTGTCACATCTCATCCATTTCCCTTGACCATTCCTATCAATATGAACAGATGTTGAAGACATTGTCTTTTGCAGCAATCCTCATATTTGACTTTGTCCGCTATTGCTGACAAAAGATTAATGTGAGTGTGGTTGGTGGGGGAAAACCCACGTGAATTCTATGACTGTGACATCAGAATGAATCAGATTCATATCTGATTAAGAACCAAATATGAATGTTGCCCAGACAAGATTCTGTTCACTCCTGCGAGAGAGAGAGAGAAAATCACATCTGAGTCAGATTATGGGAAAGTATCTGCCTATAAGGAGCTTATTTAAGTTTATGAACTGGAATTTGTTGGGTCTCTGTAAGATAACTATTTAAAGAGTTTGGTCTAGACCTGCTCTTTCTGGAAAGCACCTAGAGAAAACTTGTTGTGAATTGGCTCTATATAAATAAAGATTGATTGATTGATTGAAGTTTACCAATTCAACGATATGTTATTCCTCATAATGACGTATATAATAATACATATTGAGCTATATATTATTACTCATATTGAGTAAAAACATATAGTTTAATTGGTTACATGAGCAACTTGTATCTCCCGACAGTCGATTCCTTCGTCTTAGGTATTGACATTGATTATTGAATTATGAAGAAACCCAGTGGTTATTCACGTTTTATTTGAAACCGGTTAATTTTTTGGCATTTTAATTTAAAAGATGTGTATTGACTAAAGCTGATACAATTAATCAATTATCAAGAATTATTTGTTGATTTATCCATTAAACATCCAATTGATTTAACATTGTAATGGCTGGAGCATAACTGAACGCTCCTTATATATTTCAAGATTAAAATCGAGGACATGACTTCAGTGTCCTACAGCCCCCTCTCCCAAATAGCAAGGGTCTGTAAAGCCCTGAGCACCGAATTCGGTACCAATAGAGACGATGCACCTGTGTGCAGTGCTCGTGTCCTGTTTGGAAAAAGTTGGCAGCGCAGTGTTTACGCTGCGTGGGGCTCAAGGGCAAAGGAAATGAGGAAACCCGATTATAACAACTAATGACCAGCACTACCACTCCAAACCTCCCTGGTTGTCTGTGGACTGCTGCTCCGCCGGCTGGGTTGTAGCTCTGCTGCCATGTCTGCGAAGGACACTCTGTAGTCGCGTTATTGTTAAATGTTATTTAGAGGATAAAATAGACGGGAAGATTCGCTTGTAGGCGAAACGTCACATTTTCAGGGAGAGCGACAGTGTGGAGAGACTGACCGAGTCGGGAGGTGGAATATGCCGCACAGTCCCTCTGCACGCCGGACAAAAGCATCGGATCTTTACCGGATAAATATTCTGTTACAGGATGATGTGATTTTTTTCATCCACTCCAAGGATTTTATGATCGTACCACGTTTCAGCGGGAATCTGGATGAACCTTCAGCCCAGCCACCCTGGACTCCGAGACCGGTTCCATGGAATCAGGACCAATAGACTGATGGTGCTTTGAGATAAATAAACGGTGCATCGTTCAAAGTTGAAACACACGTACTTAAATTATGATAGTTATGATACCACGTTAAGATATTTCATTATTTAGTAGAGAAAGCCATATTCGGACTGTAGCCTTGTTTAAATCAGTCTCCCGGAGAGAACGTTTTTAGACATCCGGAGAAAATATAGCTCAACCAGTAAACTGTTATTAGTTTTTAAGATGGAAACCGACGCCTGACAACCTTATGTTTATCTAGTTTAGTTGTAAATAATAAAATATAAAGTTGTTTCAACACTAAAGATGCCACCCAGGGTGTTCCTCCAAGTAAGGGAGATCGGGGAATGAAAGCGGCGTTTCTCCTATAATCGGATCGTCGAAGGAAGGACACGGCTGGGACAAGCCACATTGTTTTTTGGATTGGCCCAAAATATTTTTGCATGCCCTTTCGACTTCTGCACAATGCGGATTATGCTTCAAGTTATTCTAGGAATGTTTCAATTCCTGCTGCTCACCAGAATACCGACGTCCCATGCCAAGGTATGTATGCATTTGACCCCAAATGACTGAAGTGATGAGCCTGTTGTCTTCTGTGAGCGTGTTTCATATATGGATTGGCATAAAGTAATGTCATTTTTGAATGAAACTGTTCTGGTGTTGGACGTGTGGGAGGAAGTTATCCCAGAGGTCAGTGACACCTGTCGTCCAGTGAGGGCAAAAACTCACTAACATATCATCGCAGTATGTTCATGTCATGTTTGTGACGTTCAGTAATGACCTATTTATTTTGAATCTTGTTGTCTTCTCTTTCTATCATATTTGTATCAGGTGAGGCCGCTTTCAGAAAAATGTCTTAAGTTGTAGCAGGGGAAGGCAAAAAATAATTTCTACTTCATATGATTTCATTCCTCAAATCACCTGTTGTTGAACGCTCCCTACAATGTGCTATATCATGTGCTACATGAACGAGCCTTGTTTAGCCTGTTACTGTCATCTAAGAATAAATATATATATATTTTCCAGAAGATACATATTAAACTTTATGTTTCACTCCATTTAACCCTGCACGGACATGTCCTTATGAAATTTTAAATATTTTCTGCGTCATGATTAATGCGGTCATAGCTTGCTGGCTAATCTCTGTTACTGCTAATGTAAGCTAATGTAAGAAATCAGTAGGGTAATGTTTATGCTTAATAATGTAGCAAAAACATATTATTCAGAAGACACTAATAGCAGCTATAAGGATTTTTTGAACAGTGAATATTCTTAGCATTACTGTAACTCAGGTCATCATATTACTAAGCATACAACCCTTTAAACAGTTGTTAACATTTGGTGATGTTAATTGCCATAAGGGTAACATTTATATTTGATAGCCCTTAGCTTCAAAGACAGCTAACATTAGCTTATGGTAATCAATAGCAGTTTCACATTTTTAAATATTTGATAATGCTTGAGAGAGCTGATGTAATCTTGGTTGACAGTAGGTTAATATTTATAATCATGTAATATAAACCTTTATTATTCACATTCAGCACTAGAATGTAAAACATGGTTCTCTGCATTTGACCCATCCATGAGGAGCAGTGGGCAGCCACTGAGAAGTGCCCAGGGAGCAAATTGTGTTTCAGGGTCTTGCTCAAGGACCTTGCATCATGTGGACTGTGGGAACAGTCCTGGGATTGAATGCTGACCTTCCATTTGATGAATGACAACTTTACCACTTGAGCAACAGCCACCCCTAATAATATTATCATGTACTCCTTATTATCACTTTATCTTTTAGTTAACTGGTAAATCCTGTGGGAGGACTGTTCTAATGGTCCTTTCTTTCCTTCTTGGACAGAAGCCCATATACTAAAAACATGAAATACAAAGGAATATTGGGGGAAAAAGCCTATTGTTTACCAAATTTTTTGTTTATTTGTCTACAAGATATATCTAAAATGTGTCAATGGATTTTGGTTACATTTTGTCAAGAGGTTGGATCTTAGATCATGGCTGAGTTGATTAAATGATCAGAAGGGTTATTGTACATATGTGGATACAGGACTTCTTTTTGCTTTCTTCAACATAATGTGAGAGAGCCCAGGCATTGGCAGCTTCTGATTTTCCACTTTTATGTGCTATTGGATCCATATTGGAATTGGGAAATTTAAATACATATTTGGATCTTGCCAATATGTATTGGGTCAGATTAAAGAAATAGAATGGGGTAGAGACATATGCCACCAATATGTAGTGGCCATAATGCGGATTCAGGGTACTCAAATGGCTTTCATGTGTCTATGAAAGGTAAGAACTTTTATTTAGAAATACTATAGATCCAGATTTGATTATGCAAAATCAAATCTGGATCTATATCTATACATTTTTAAGTAAATAATAAACTAATGACTACTAATGATAAACACATGATTCCGGATACTCAGTATGTTTCCAGTGTCAAGAAATTAGATTGTGTTACCTAATTTGACATGAGGTAGATCATAATAAAGCAACATCACCATTGCAACATCACAGTTGTGTGTACTGTACACCATGCCCAGGGGTCAATAATTGTGTGCGTGTGATGAGTGATAATTAGTCCATTAGAAAGTCTTTGGTGCTAAGACACTCCGATTGAGATAGTAGCGTCTCTGCCCCGAGAAGCGGCATTGGAATATCCCCCCTTTTGAGTCTAGATACTGGTGGTGGCGGCTGATTGCTTTCCTGAGGCTGATGAACGATGATGCCGATGGATTTGCGAGGACTAGGCAGAGATGTGGGGGGGACTTAAACCAGCAGCAGGCAAAATTGGTGATTGGAGAGGGATATATGTAAAGACAGCTGATGGTTATATAAGCTGATGGTTATAATTAAGCATGCAGGTGTGACACGTTTTTTGGTTGGATGAGGCTACCTGATTGAGTGCAGCAGATGTCAATTGATGCACAACACTGTGGAGCATGTAACTGAAACTGAGCACGGGCAAAAGTTGAGGGTAACAGTGGTATGAGCATTACTTTGGTGCAAGTTATTAGTGACAATGACATGCGCTCTTTTTTTTCAAAATTATGTGTAAATTGTGTTAAGAGGCATTGGTCATTGGAATCACACAATATAATTACCTCCCGCTCTTTGGGACATACCCTCACAAAAAATAACCTTTCAACCAAAAAAGAGAGAAAAAAGACCTCAAGACCTTCAAGCAACTAAGATGAGGCTCAACATAATATACCTTACAACCAAAAAATAATAAATAAATTACACAAGAATCAACACAACTATATTAACTTTACTCTAAAAAAAAAAAAAACAACAACAACACACAAAGAAGTCCTCACTGCGGAATTATCAGGAAACTACTCATGACACACTTGAAGAAAAGGGTCCCAGATCTTAACAAATTTACTGGAACAGGATGTCTTATTTTTCTAAATATTGCAGATTTATGATGCAATGGGTATGAAATGGTGGAATTGGGGAGTTCAATTTCAGTGATATCAGACTCCTGGCTAGCAATGTGTTGAATGCTAGCATGTCTTTTTCAGACTGGGAGAGATTGAGGGAATGGATGGCTCACCCCAAAAAGCAGTGATTGCATTAGTAGTGATATTTTTGTAGGATGCCTAGCGTGTCAAAGACCTCTATCCAATATTCACTTTAAGAGGGACAATCCCACATTACCGTATGCATGTATTCTGCTGGGGTTTGTTGACTCAAATTACATCATATTTCAGGAAAGAACTGTCTGAGATATTTTGCAAGTTGGACTTCCGTGTAGTGTTACAGGGTAAAGTCTTACATTGAATGAAAGTATGGCACAGATGCAAGATAAACCATGTATTCTACAGGATTTCCTCACACACAACTTATTCTAGATCCCCTTCCAAATCAATTTAAATTGGAAAATTCCAAAGTTAAGTTAAGAGAGTATGGACAAAAAACTGTACATAGATAGATAGATAGATATATTTATATATAGGCGGCACGGTGCCGCAGTGGTTAGATAATGAGTGAATATATATATATACGTAGAAACTTGCAGAGATGGGCTATCAGTGGAACTCTAGAAGACAGTGGCAGAAGGCAAAATAAGTACAAAATTTGACCAATATTTTTAAACGCCATGCATCAATCCCATTTTTCATATAAGCAGAAATTGAGGAAGGAAGAGATGAGTGCCATAAGGCCTTCAATGTTACACACATAATAATTTGCCCCAAATCAACCAATTTAAGCAGTATCAAGGCAGCAAAGATTAGAAATAGGAAAAGTGGTTCCTATTTCTAATATTTGCTCTTCATTCTTAATTATAACGAATGAATGAATAATAAAACGAAAATATTTGGCAATGCAATTCCACCTAACTCCTTAGGCTCCTGAAATAACTGTCACCATAATCTCTGAGTTTTCTTGTTGCAAATAAATGAAAATAATGAGAGAAAATAATTTATGAAAGAGGAGAGGAAGTTGAAATGATATATATTGAAATATTTAAGATAGTTCTTATATAGATTTTCATCACAAAGTTAAACAACCATTATCACTAAGGTAAACAAAAGCAAAGCTAATAGTTTTAAATGGTAAGTTCTGTAGCAGTTACTCTCAGGCAGACTAATTAATTGCAAACATTTCATTTCACTTTACTTAACATTTCATTTTTACCCAAACGCCCCATTGAAGGCTTTAAGGATATAGGACAACTAAGAAACAAATAATACAAGATCCCCTGCATTATGGGCAACCTTTAATTTTGTGCTATATCTGGTGGTACAAGAGAAACAAAAGCAATGACATGCCACAACATGGTCAGCCCAAGAGTGTTATTAACAAATTATTTATTAATTTGTGTTTTTTCACTTCATAAATTTTCTTCGCCCAAAGATATGCATTTGCCAGTGATAGAACATGAAAATACATCAATTCATTAAGTTGGATGAGCTGTGGTAAGTGGATTTCTGCATTGAACTATTATAAGATTCATTATTAATATTATCGCTTATTATTATTAGATCGATTGACCTATAATCTTAACCCTAAAGCTGTGAAATAAATTTCATGTATTAACAGCAACAATATTTCTTGGTCTTAAAGTTTGGGTATTGTGTGGAAACTATCCGGCTGTAATCGTCGTTCATAAGATGTGATGAAAAGGACTGTAACGATATGGTTCTCATTGTGACATATAGACTAACTTCACACGCACACACACAAACACAAAAACACACGCAGGCACAAACCACACACACACACACACACACAGACGATGCACACGGAGAGACTTGCATGTACTGTTTTTTTTTATTTATGTCTGGAGACTTCTATCAAGAACAGACAGTGCCCTGCAGCATTGTGGGATTCAGCCCTGATTTTCTGTAGCCAATACATTGCAGACACCAGTGTACACTAACGGGCCTCGTCATCACCTGTCAGCTGTTGTGTCTCACCTGAAACCTCTGCTGTTATCCTATCTGCTTCTCTGACAGCTAACCCGATGGGGTAATACTTTTCTTGCTGTGACGAGGCACATTGTGGGAGCAATGGAGTCTAGGACACACACACTTTGACAACACACACCAGGCCCATCCTTATGAGAGCGACTGGGCGTTAGCCATGTTTGACAGTCGACAGACAGGGCAGATGGCATTGGGATGGCACTCAGTTTATGGCACTCAGTTTATGTTTTCTGCCAGTTCCTTGCAGATACAGCTGCCAAAAGGAAGTAATCTGATCCTGGTCTCAAAGACTGATACAAAAAAGATATGCTTAACCTCACATCCTAACAGTCACAAAATGGCTTCAGTCCCAGCTTTTTTGTCAGATCAAAGAGGGCTAAACCAGTTCTGTGTGTGTGGGTGTGTTTGTGTGTGTGTGTGTGTGTTTGTGTGCGTGGCGGGGTAAGAGGGGGTGGAGCAGTTAAAGGGGGGCAACTGGACAAAGTCTGCATTCCCTTACAAGCGGCCTTGATGTTCACACACATATAGGTCACATACAACAGTGGGTGAAACAGATAGTAATAAAAAAAGATTTCCGCCTCATTGTTAGCTTTCAGAAATGTAAATTAAGTGTGACTGATATACTATTGCAAATACAGCATATGACATTATTGTTAATATTAAATAATTTGAGAAGAATATCTGGGGTTAGATGTTACTAATTCACACAGTTAATGTTGTGTATTCCAATAACCCAGCCACGAAGGGGTCACATGTGAGTGTACTCCTGGTGCCCGTTCCAAGCCCGGATAAATGGGGAGGGTTGTGTCAGGAAGGGAACGCGGGTTAAAACCTATTCCAAATCAAGATGGGGAACTTGAAACTGATTTCCAAACCAGATAAATTGGGGGCTGGCGACGGCCATCACTGGTACTGTTCGCCAGCAGGGTATCGGCAGAAACTTTGGATTGAAACGGATGATCTGTTGTGGCGACCCCGAAAGAGAACAGCTGACAGATGAAGAAAAATCCCAGCCGTGGATTTTGGAACCACAGATAAAACTGAGGGCTAATGGTGCAATTAATGGCAGAAGAAATAATAGTTCCAATACCTTCAGTTTGGGTCTTGTTTTCAAATAATTTATTTTCTTTTTGAACTTCTGCTGTTTTACCCTTTCTTTTTTTAAAGAGCCATCTGAGCACATTTTTACTTTACATTTATATTTTATTCTCGGTTTTATATTTGTATTTTAGTGTTTTTTTTTATGTGTATTCAGCTTACTCGGGCAACGACAGAATTTCCCAATTTTGGATCAATAACTTATCTCTAGGTCTAAGTTGTTTTGATAGTGAATCTGGTGGAACTTATGAAAGCACATTTTTATGAAGTTGTAGGTCCAGTTCAATAATACCTGATATTTGCCTCCGCCAAGCAGGTTATGTTTTCACGCCTATGCGTTTGTTTGTTTGTGAACAACATTATAGAAGAAGTACTGGACGGATTTGCATGAAATTTTACCCATGGGAAGGTTCTGGCATATCTTAGAGGGGATTTAATTTTTGTGATGTTAAGTGTTCCGCAGCAGTATAATACAATAAAACCATAAGCCATTTGGAGTAGTGACATAATTATGTGGAAATTGCTTCCTTTGTACCTTTAATTCCAAAATGGTTACTTAAATAGCGCTTTTCTAGTCTGTCAACCCCAAAGCACTTAACAGCATGAGCCAGCATTCACTCAAACATTCATACAGTGATGATAGAGGCTGCCATGCAAGGCACCACTTGCTCATCAGGAGCAGTAACCATTCAAGCCATTTTTCACACACCAATGGAGCAGCCATCGGGAGCAACTTCGATTTCAGTATCTTGCCCCAGAAAGTTTAGACTTGTAGACCAAAGGGGTTGGGGATCGAACCAGCGACACACAAATAAGTGGACGACAGCTTTACCATGTGAGCCACCATCGTTTTGGGTAGAGTTCAGTTTCAAGTGTTCCTTTGATTCTTCCGATGTTCCTGTGGGGGTGGAGCATGGGGCTCACTGGGCCAAACAGATATGGTGAAGTGGAAGTGACTACTGGCTACAGAGTATTTGAGAGGTACTGAGAAAGTTTGTTGGAGTTGTCGGTATATTTAGAGGCTGGCAATAACTCATACATTAATGGAGAAATCCGCATGAATTTTTTCTAAACCTTCGGTACTGATGTGCTTTGGCAGAGGTTTGCGCTCTCGGAAGGCTCTTTTTAATTTCAAAGGTTATTATATGTTTTGCGATGTAATATATTGAATGATCTGGAGAAGTTGAGTTTTTACGAAAAAATTATTTATCCTTTTTTCTTCCTCTTGTACTGTCCTCCGCATCTTCCTCTGTGGTGAGAGAGAAAGGACAACTGCATGTCCTTTCTCCCCACATCCAGAAACCTCTTCTTCGGTCTTCTGAATTTTCTCCTTCCGGGCAGCTTCATCTCCAGCATCTTTCTGCCAATGTATCAACTATTCCTCCATTTCACATGTCTGAACCATCTCAATCTGGCCTCTCTTACTTTGTCACCAAGACATCTTAACCTGGGCTGTCCGTCTGATGTGCTCATTTCCAAACCTGTCCATACTCTGCACTTACAGAGAAAATCTTTATTAGCTCTTCGACCTCCAGCTCTGCCTCCTGTATTTTGGTCAATGACCCCGTCATACAGCAGAGCTGCTCTCACTACCGTCTTCTAAACCTTTCCCTTCACACTTCTGTCACAGATAACCTCTAACACTCTTCTCCGCCCATTTCACCCTGCCTGCACTCACTTTTTCATCTCTTTTCAACACGCCCCGTTGCTCTGAACAGTTGACCCCAAGTATTTAAGCTCCTGTACCTTCTTCACCGCCACTCCTTTTATCCTCACCGTTCCACCTGCTTCCCTTTCGCTCACACACACTTATTCTGTCTTGATGCGACTGATTTTCATTCCTCTTCTCTCTAGCATTTATTTCCACCTATCCAGGTTTTCCTCCAACTGCTCCCTACTCCCTCTACAGATCACAATGCCCTCTGCAAACATCATTGTCCATGGACACTCTTGCAGGACCTCATCTGTCAGCCTGTCCATCCTTATAGCAAACAAGAAGGGGCATAGGGCCAATCCTGGATTCAGTCCCAGCTCCACCTTCAACTCATCAGTGACTCCTACTGCACACCTCAAGGCTGTCATACTGCTCTTGTATATATCCTATACCACTCTAACATACTTTTCTGCCACTCCAGACTTCCTCATACAATACCAGAATTCCTCGCTTGACACTCTGTTGTACTTGCTGTACGCTTTATATGTCCACAACAACACAATGCAACTCCTTCCGACCTTCTCTGTCCTTCCATGAGCACTCTCAATGCCAACGACACATCTGTAGTGCTCTTTCTTGGCATCAAACCATACTGGTGTAACTCTTTTCCGAACCTAGCAACCACTACTCTTCCCGAGATCATCAATGTGTGGCGTATCAGCTTTATACTCCTCTGAACATCACCCTTGTTCCTGAAAATCATTTCCAGTGTACTTTTCTCTCTATTCTTCTCACTCTCCAAGATAGTGTTGAAATTTGGTTAAATACTCCACTGACTTTTATCCTAGACACCTCTATACCTCCAACGGTCTCTCATCAGGAGCAACTTCCATCTTCCATTCTTCGTCCTCTTCAACGTTGCACTCACTTCATCCTTACTTATCCTTTGAACTTCCTGATTTATTTTTTCCACATTTCTCTCTCATTGTCCTTGTTCTAAGTTCTTCAAAGTACTCCTGCGACCTTGCCCTAACAGTATCTTTATTTGTTGGTACATTTCCATCTCTATCCTTTATCACCCTAACCTGCTGCACATCGTTTCCTTCTCGATCCCTCTGTCTCGCCTTTTTTTACATGTCCTTTTCTCAGTCCTTAGTCTCCTACTCATCATAGGCTTTTTGTTTAGCCTTTGCCAACTCACTCTTGGCAACACAACCTTGCTCTCTTGCCGACTTTCTTCAATTCTTGTGGTATCCTGCTTTTTCTTTGCTTACCTTTTCCTGCGTATTCTCTCCCAAACCTCCTAATTCTAGGAGACTACCAAGTCTCTTAATCTTCTTTCTTCCTTCCAGATTACAAACCAAGCACTTTCCTACCTGCCTCCTTCATCGCATTTTTCGCGGTTGCCCATTAGGTTTGGAATTCTTGACTACCACCCAGAGCCAGTGTTAATTCCTTCCTGAAATCCAAGCAGAAGCCTTCGTTCGTCAGCTTCAACCATTTGATCTTCAGTTCTGCCATTGCCTTTTCCTCTTTTGCACCACCAGAATCATCCTATCTATGTTCTCCTCTGTCATCCCTTTGCAGTTTTCAATCCCTTTTAGGCTGCATCTTCTGCATAAGAAAGAATCCACCTGTGTTCTCCTTCCTCAGCTCTTATATGTCACCCTGTGCTCCTCTCTCTTCTTGAATTATGTATTAACCACAGCCATTTCCATTCTTCTTTGCAAAATATACCAGCACCTGTCCTTCCACGTTCCTATCCTTAGAACTATACCTGCCCATCACCTCCTCATCTCCTGTGTTCCCTTCAACAACATGTCCATTGAAATCTGCACCAACCATCACCGTCTCACTCCGGGCAATACTCTCCCATCACTTCGTCCAACTCACTCCAGAAACTCTCTTTCTCTTCTAACTCACAACAAACTTGTAGGACGTTACTTTCTATATTCATCCTCATCACTCTGTCAGAAACTCTCTTCACCCCCAGAACAAGCTTCATATACTCCTTCTTCACAATCACGCCCATCCCATTTCTCTTTCCATCCACACTAGATAGAAAAGTTTGTTCCCTCCTCCAATGCTTCTAGCCTTCCTTCTCTCCATCAAATCAGCTAGCTTTCAGCCTTTTCATGTCACTATGCCAACATTTTATGTTCATACTCTCATCCCTACACTGCTGCCTTTCCCCTTCTCCTTATCTTGTTTTTTCTCGATCAATAGTAGCATGTTAGCAATGCACCGGCTCCCTGCTTGTTACAAATGCTAGTGCAGCCGTTGTTATACCGGGCCCAGATCAATCCGGTTTGGACATCAGTTTCATGTTCCGCATATTGATTTGGCATAGGTTTTACGTCGGATCCCCTTCCTGACAGAACTCTTTCCATTTAACTGAACTTGAGACCGGCACCAGGAGTACTCTAGCTTGTGACCCCTTTTTGCCGGGTTACCAAAATGGTGTACTCAAGTGCATCAAAACTGACCAGGAAGTTTTACACTATACTTAAGTACCTTCGAGTGGTTGTTATGTTTTTGCATTCAGATGCCACAGAATATGGGAATGATATTATTGTCAATATTTAAAAAAAAAAAGAAAAGAAACGACAATAGCTTTCTTGCTCCTCCATTCCTAGTTTAACCCAGTTTATTGCTCTACTCACTAGTTGAAACTAGTCACTAATGAAATTGTCACTGTGCTGTTGTCCTTTACATGTGCGCTTGATACAAATCAAAGTTCAGAGGTTTCAGATTCAGAGTCAACTTTATTGTCATCGCACAGAGTACAAGTACTGGGACAACGAAATGCAGTTAGTATCTTAACTAGAAGTGCAAATGAGAAGAAGTAAAATGCAGAGTATAGAAGCAAGTAAGGTGCTGTTATTTAACACTATGTATTATTCAGATTCTCCTGTTCAGGTGCCTGGCATGAAGTATTCTGGTACTTATTATCAGGAAATACCTTGATTTCTTGAAATTAAACTTCAGTTTTTTAATATTTTGCAACAGTTCCAAACAACAGAAGGCAAATAGGAGTGAAATAGTTTTTCCTCTTTTAATGTAATCATAATTTCCGAAAAAACATAATAATAAAAACACTAGTTTTATGCGTGCGTCATTTAAACAATATAAACATTGAAACTTGTATTTTTAGCATGTGAGGGTAATGTTCTTATATCCTTTGCTAACTTTATATTGGAACATTGTCGGGGGGGTTTCTTCATTTTTTCACCTAAATTAATTTCATTTGTTTTATTTTTTTACATTGAATATATTATCAACATTAGTTTAAGTGTTTATGCTTCTACATATCAAATTGTTATATTTTATTTTCATTTTGAATTATTTTATGGAATTGAATATGAGATCAATTCAATTTTCTTTGCTCTCTTTTGGTTATGAATAAACATTGCAAATATTCATAGTATAAAACATTTTTAAAATATCTGTCTAAAACACATTAGTGGACTATATAGAGATATTTTATGTATGGAGATTATTATTTTTGATAATAATAATGATAACCTAAGCAAATGTAAATGTTTACTCCAACTTTGAAAAATTTATTGTTGTAAATTTATTAGCTTTTTTTTCTTTCTTTTTTTGACTTTCCCTCATTTTTGGATTAAGTTTTTGCTACCACACATCATGACTCTAAAGTGAAATACTCCATGATGTTTAAAAGGTCGGATTGACCTGGAAACTCAAAACTTACTGTAACAGAGCAATCAAATGAATAATTTCATTACTTTTATGTGTCCCTCCAGCTTGTTCACTGGCGGCCAGCTGACTCCCAAAAGTTCAGGGAAAGTCGGGAAGGTATGCTCTCTTTTTCCTACAATAAATCCTGCACTAATTCATGCATGTGAAAAAGTAAATATTAACTGCTTTGTTTCTCTGCATCTCACCACCAGTGCGACGTTGGTTGGAGGTTTATTCAAGGAGTGGCTGTGAGCCTCGGGACACTCTGGTGGAAGTTTGGCGGGAGTTGCCAGGGGAGACACACCATCTCTTTGTCCCATCCTGTGTGTCAATCAGACGATGTGGTGGCTGCTGCGCTGATGAGGCCCTGGAGTGTGTTCCCTCGCTCTCACACACTCTTTCTATGGAGGTTTATGCTCAAACATGCACTAAATCCTTAGCTGTGTCTCTTTAAACTAGTAGGTGATTCAAAACAGTGAGAAGCGCAGTTTAAGGTAATCGTTTTCTGATCTGTGTACAGCTGATGAGGACATCCTTCATGAAACATGAGCTCATTGAACTGCCCTTTGTTGAGCACAGCCAGTGTGAGTGCAGGTAATAATACAACCTTTCAATTTCTATAGCTGTTTGGTATATCTGTTGTTTTCTTGACCTCACTCCACCTTTGACTGGAACCATCTGTCTTATCTGTGTGCAGATTAAAAGCCCAATCTCAGCCAACGGAAGTTCCAAGGTAACTCCACTTTTTTAAACCCTTTCCATCACACCGTACTGGAATTTTCTTGTCTGATAATGTAATTTGTGAAGTTTTTTGTTTGTTATTTCTAATGACTTTCAGTCAAAATTGTTGTCATGGAAGCCAAATAACAAAAATAAGACTATTGAAGAGAGGATGCATAATCAACTACTTTTTCTCATACTCATCTGAGGCAAAGCATGATGGCGTCATTTGGTTGATTGGTATTGAAACGGCTCAGATAACGCACTCATTTTTCTTATTCAAAAAATAACCACACAAATTATGAAATATACCATTAATTAAAAGTAACATATCAAGATGGTAAATACTGGTCCTTTAGAAACAGCAAGATGTAGTTTGACACTGACATTTAGACTGTTAATACAATGCAAGTGTGCAGCTGAGATCAAACTGCCTTTAATAGAACATATGGTTCATTCAGAAATCTCAGACTTCAGGACAGTTAATACATGCTAAGCTTAAAGATGCATTTCTGTTTGGGCGGGAGACATGGCATCGTTTCGGTCTTTCTGAGCATCAGCTGGGGCTCATTGACCAACACTGTGAAAGGAACATTTTGTTGGGTTCTTGACATTTGTTTGTGTACCTCATACTAATTATCATTTGATTGCATCTTAAATGTTTATGTCCCTCTGTTTCCTGTTAGGATGTGGACATATATACAGGATTCCAATGTATGTGTACACATAATATAATTGACCCTGTTCAAGATTTGTGTGTCTGTCTGTGTGTGTTTGGTTTTGCTGAATCTCTCTATATATTTGTTTAGTGTAAGTATCCATCCCTATGTCATGTCCCTATATTTCATACAAATGTGGGTGAAAGTTTTCATTTGTGGGATTTATGTGTGTTTATGTGTGTGTTCCCCTCAGTGAGTTAGCATCTGTATGACTCTGTCCCAGGAATCCCTCGGGACATCCCGCATCCTGTTGTCACCATAGTGATGATTTTATCTGCCCTACCATGTGCTCTCTCAAAGTCATGGAGCAGAGTCACGCATCCATGATAACAAAATAGAGCTCCAAGGACAACAACAGATACAGCAGCACTCTCTGTTAGTGTAATGTCAGAGCTAAGCTGGTTATCTTTGTCATCATAATTTGACGTAGTTTAATAGAATTTTCTCTAGATTGGATTTTAAAATAAAGACAGATATTAAACCAGAAAATCCTAAAAACATAGCTGTTGGAGGACACAGATCTTACTTAATAGAAGTTATGCACTCTGAGGTTGTTAACTACAGGTAGCACACGCATGTCCCAAAAATGGGATTGTACTGCAATAAACAATGGTTTGAACCTTCAGGTTGATGATCCATCCTACACGCAATTGTAACAGGAATCAAGGTGTTTTACTTTGGTGAAGAATAGAAATACCACCTGAGCATCAGCTGGGGCTCATTGACCAACACTGTGAAAGGAACATTTTGTTGGGAGTCGAAAGTTCTGCCTTCAAATTTATTTTTTTTGTAACTCAAGTTATTGCAAAATAAGACCTATGCTTTCCTTGCTTACAGCAAGGGAATATCCCTGAAAAGCCCACATTCCACTGCATTGTACATGCCATTTCCCTGATTGAACTCCTCAAATTAAATTTGACTCATTAATTATCTCAAACAGTCCATATTGACTCAACCTAACTATTTCAGTGAAGTAAGCAATATGCTGTAAAATAAGCCCATAGTGACTCAATATTGACGATAAATACAGTCAACAATTATTTTCTGAGCACAGTATTAAAACAAGACGGTTTTTGAAACAATGTATATAGATTCATATGAGCCAGTTTCGACTAAAACAGACGGATGGTTGGTAAGTAAGGCAAAAAAAAATGTGTATAAATATAAATATGAATATAAATTGTAAATATGCACCATTACAGTAAAATATGGCAAATACAAGTTAGATCTCCTTCATATAAGGTGCAATTTGGACTAAATCAGACCAATTTGGGAGATATGTCTGAAAAACATCGTTTTTCATAAAAATATGAACTATTAGATTAAATTATGAAATATACATGGTTGATCTCATTGAGTCAAAACTCACTTGAAACTCACCAAATATTGATTCTCCAGTGCGTATCCTGTTTCAAATAGAGTCACGTTATGTTTTTAAGCTTCATTTATTTGGATTAGGGTATTAAGAAGACGAAGAAACCCTTTATTGATCACATACAGCCTTACACAGTACAACATAGTGAAATTATTTCTCTGCATTTGACCAATCCCTGAGGGAGCAGGGGTTAACAAGATCGTTATTGAGATATAGGGTCTGTCAAAAACTATGTGCATGACCTACTCGTAATACTTGTTTTCCCTGTAAAACTGTTTTATTTCTAAATGGTACCAGCATTAAAAGATACCTATCTAATTAAATTACATCTAAAATTATGATTTATACTTTCTGATCAAAGAATACATTAAGAAATATGGATTTCATATGAAATTAAACTGGGACATGTTGTTTGTTGGGTTAATCATCTAATTCATTGAAGATATTCACTCACGGTCAAAGATTTTATTTTGGTTGTAATGTGTGTAACATTTAGTTTTTGATTTTTCTAGGCCTGATTTGAAATCACCAAAAAAAGTCAAGAAAAAAGAGGCTGGAAAGTCTAGACGGAAGACAACTGGAGCCATCAGAGCTTTGTTGAGTATTCCGTAACCATTTGATTTGTTTAAACTCAGTTTCAGGCCTTAGATCTATATCAGCATCTGTGTGAATGAATTGGAAAAGATTGTTAATTAGTCTAGTTACATCCACATTAGTCAATGTCTCTCACACAAACAACACTTATGTGCTATTTAGTATACAATTAATGTTATGTAACCTTAATTAATCACATTCAGTCATACACAGTACAATATAGTTCAATTATTTATCTGTATGTGACCCTGTATGTGAATTGCTGGGGAGAAAATTGGGTCAGGGTCAAGAACCCTACAACATGAAGACTGCTGGGCTCAAAAAACCGACCTTCCAAACTTCCGTTTGGGAGATGACTCTGCAATACACTGTTTGTCTTGAAACTTTTCTTTCAGAACCAGCATTAACACTTCAGCAACTTGTGTGATCAGTAATTCTGCTGGGGATTCAGACATCACAGGGTGGCCCTTACTCTTGGGGAGTGCATCAATGAGTCTTCTGCGCTCATCACTCTTTCGCTGGTTCACCAGTATTTCCTTCCTCAGATCATTTTTGGCTTTAACCACTGCAGAATGGAACTGCCTACAAAGCCTGTATTTTTTGGAGGTTTTCGGACCCAGTTGTCTAGCCGCCTCAATTTTTCCCTTGTCAAAGTCACTTTGGTATTTTTGATGGTCCATTTTCCTGTTTCTGACACAACAACTTTAGGGACAAAATACTCTTCACTACTTCACCACTCTCTTTTTCATTGCCTCCTCTTCCCTTTGCTGTCAGTCATTTTCAAGCTTCAGGGGCAAGAGGTGGCTGGGTTTGGGTGTGATACCCCTCAGCAACCATCCATCACTTTGAACAGGCTTTATAGAAACTCTGGCATGAGTGAAATCCGTGTAATGTGCTCTCAAATGCCACCTCCTCAATCCATGCCAGTGGCAGGCGTGGTCATCAGGATCTGAACAAAGATGGCCCCTCTCTGCTTCATTAAGCAACTTCATTGGCAGACTGCAGTAGAACTAACTCGAGTTAAAGGACCAACTGACGTCAAGAACTTTCTCAGATTCAGATATTAAAGTCTTGAGGACAACATGAAGGCACCTGAGTGACTGTATCCGTTGTAATAAAGGAGACAGACTGTCAGAAAGACAAGAAAGTTTGTTAGCAGCAAAGGAAACATCACGCCGTATTAGTGACACGTCACTACAAATTAGATTGTGTGGGTTTGTCTCGGACCTGCATGTAAACCTGGCAATTTATTTTTAGCCATACTGATAACATGAGTTCAGATCTTGATTTTCATCCCAGCAATGGCAAAATCTGTCAGTCCACCACATTGGTGGTTGGGCTTTAGTTGGACAAACTGCCATGAATTATTGTTATTCACATAAAGAAACACACATGCTTAGGTGATCCAATGAACATACCTTGTCATAGTTATGGGATGGATTGTTGTGAAATTTGGTTGATATAAATGTCAACCTCAATTAACAAAGTTTGACCAAATGTATGACATTTCCCTCAGGCTCAGCTGTTTCCGTTTCATGTTTAGCAATGTTAGCATGCAGACACTAAACTAAGACAGTGAACATGATGAACATGATTTTATCATGTCAGCATCGTCATTGTGAGTTTACCAGCATTTACCAGAGTTACTAGCATTTAGCTATCAACTCAAAGAGTAGTTTTCATGGATGTAGAGTCCTCTGACTAAAGTTAACAACATTTCTTACATTCTCTTCCATCCAGGACCTATGCTCCCCCGACTTTGCCTCCCCCATCTTCTCCTCCTATTTCATCTCCTCCTTCCGTCAGCATCTATCCCTCGCCATCTCACTTGCCAACTCCGAAGCCTCATTGCCGCCCCTGCAAAGGGAGGAAGAGGATACTGGATGCCACGTCTTGTCAGTGCCGCTGCACCATCAGAGCTGAGAACTGCAGCCGGAGAAACCGCAGGCTCAACCCTCTGCGGTGCAGGTCAGACCACACACAACAACCTTTTTAAAAAAAATGTAATACTGATTTAACACATACCCATATCTAACTATAGTGATCTAGTATATTGAAAGTACAATTAGGAATCTGAATAACATACTACTACAGAAAGCGCTAATCATGTAGCTCAAAGCATTTTCCACTGAATCCAAATATGTTTCTATTATATTATAGATATCATGCAATTAGAACAGTCGATCATTTGCTTGAACTTTTAATGAATTTAGGAACTTCATCAGGATTAAGCTTCTCCTTTCTCCTCCATTGTTTATTGTTTTAGGTGTGATGCCATGAGAACTTGAGTCAACCAACATTGTTCACCCTCTTCTGTCCTCTGAAGCCTGCTGATTCATTGCCTACTCTCAGATTTAGTGCCATGGAACCTTCCCATGCTTCAGACATTCAGTACCTCAGACTGAAGGAAATGGAACCTGAAGAACCAGCATTGCACCCTGTGTGTGGGGGAGTGTCTTTGTGTGTGTAGCCAAACGTCCTGCTTCTAAGGAAAAGCTTATTTCTGTCCATATGTAGAAACATGTACTGTCAAAACGCATACCGTCGTGAACGGATGAAATGACGGGCTGTGTTTTGTACTGTTCTATGGCTTTGGTTTGACTAGGAGAAGTTCTTTCTGTCTGCAGTGGATCTAACGTATAAAAGAAATCAGTGGAAACACAAATGATCCTGTCATTTGGGAATAATAGATATGATGTTGATCCCAGGGGTTCCTACATGATGACGCCTCTGTGGTTGTGAATGCGTTTTGCAAGCAAACTGAAAATAAAGACAGATTCCAGGATAAAGTAAAGGCCCGTTTTTGTGTCAGGGATTCGAAGAACAACAGCAACATTTTATGTATGGACACGTCCAGTCTCGGACACACGGGTAGGATTTAAACACAGACATGAACTGGTACCCCAGTATGCAAAGACTTTGACTTGAGCTAATGCTGAGATGGAGAATATCTGTGTGGTCCCCCATTGAAAGACCCAGATGGGTTATCCCTACAGCCATTGTCTCTTATTCAAAGCGCGTAAACACGGACTGGGTCTCCAAGCCGCTTTCCAGTATTTTTTTAATTTGGGCCTTTTGTCTCCATCTTTCTTCAGCTCCTGGATTGAAAGCAGCCGCTTCGCCTCTCTTTTAGGCAGTGAGGAGAATGACAATAATGAGGTCTGGCGGCCATCCACTGCTTCACACATAAACATTCACACTTATAACACCAGGAACACAGACGATACTGCAATTGCTGACACTCACACAGTCTTACTCGTTGCTGTTGCAGATACATTCATGCCTATTTCCACACACACATGTAGTGTGAAACAAATGCAGGTAGACATAAGCTTTTATTTGTGCCACGCCTAGTGTACAAATACATGTCAGTTGTTTATAATTGAAATGTATTACAAAGTCCTAATGTATTATAGACCACTGTTTTATATTTTATTATAATTGTATCAAATTGGTTTAAAAGATACGCTATATTGCAGAATGTACCTTTATTTTGTATTTGTTATTCTTTAATCCGTTTGCTTAGAGTCACACTGGGTGGCCGGCTATATACAAATGTATTGAATTCAAAGGACTGCTCACACAGGCCACATATGGGAGGCAATATACATTATAATGTGTTTCAAGGAATCAGTGGAGCAGAGAGACCATACAAATAGTTGTTCCCAATGCTGTTAAAAGAAAACATAGCTGTTATTGTTGCATGTTAGAGCCAGGATGGAAAGAGTATTATTCATTTGGAAGATAACTTGTTTATATTCTGACTGAATCCCTGAATCTTTATGGCTGTTAGACTACTGGCTGGGAGCAGGGGATTTGAACTGGGACTGTTTTAGGAAGGATAAAATGAGGTTTGGAGTAGCTTGACAGTTAGCCTAACATTTAAAAACTGATCATTACAATTCATGGAGACTGAAACATACTCAGTTCATAATTTTCTGAGCATATTTTACCACTGACATGTTAGATCCAATGTAAACAGCAGCTTTGAAACTGTTTATGATTAATGTTCTTACCCTTGCTGCAGTCCTCTGAATTACAACAAAATTCACTGGGTGGTTTATATATATATATATATATATATATATATATATGTATATATATACATATATATATACATATCCCGATAAGATATTATGTTTCACACTGGAGTCTTTGTTATTATTGTCAATTAATGCTTCAATCACTACCTCTTTGTCATAGCATATTAATGACCAAGTATAGAATAATTGTTTTTGCTCTCTGTGTGTTTTTTTCAGGCCTCTTTTATAGTAATGATGTTTTTTTTAATCCACCTTTAGCAATAAGCATAGCCCTCCAGTGTTGAGATGTGGAGATGCAGCACATCTGTAGTGATTAACACTGAAGGAGTCTTTAGTTATCTGAACGGGAGCGTTTTTCGTGTGCGGAGATCTTACCTGATCTTCAGTACAGACCTATACACTGTGACATATTGTGGATCCTGAGGTGGTTTCACAAAGCATTTGTGGCCTCTATGTATTGGTTAGCATTTTTTTTGCATAAATGATAGTGTAACATTTTGGGAAATACTGGACACATACTCACTTTCTTGCTGAGAGTTACAGTGCAGACACACACACACACACACATACACCTTCTTGCTGTGAAGAAACAGTGGTAATAACTATGCCACATATTGCTGCTGGGATTATGTCTAAAATACAAATAAATGTATATCATATAATAAGAATTACATTTCACAACTTCCCAGTATTTTCTTGCTTCTTTTTTGAAACATGCAATTTACAAAATCAATTATGTTTATGAAGCAAAACATTAAATAAATTGCATTTTCCTGTATTCAAGCATTGTGTTCTATCATAAAGGATTAGAAAGTATTTTGCTGAGTTTTTTTCATATTTTTCACATCAGCACTCTTTGAATATAGGTTTTAAAACAATCCCCACAGCAGCTTTAAAACATGCTAGTTAATCTCTTTTTTATCAGTTTGAAAATAACAAGTTGTGGAGATATTGGAGGAAGATATGGAAACATAGTTATAGACATTTTCGGACACAACCAGGTAAATGCTTTCCGCTTGTTTCGAGTCTATTGTACTGCTGTTTAAGGTAGGGTAGGTACATGACATACACAAGTTGTATCAAACTATTCATCTAATTCTCAGCAAAAAACACTTCTTTGTATTTCCCAAATATGTCAATGGTTGCACGCATTCTTCCATTTGCATCAATATCTGATCATTCCCTTTTAAAATAATATTCCCAATTTTCCAAACCTTCCCTTGTAGATCATTTTACAGTTAGGGAACAAGCTAGCAAATGTTTTGGGAAACCAAAGAGTTCCTGAACCTTATTACAGATTGCACTTTTGCTTGAGGTTGCAAATGCAGCTTTGAAAAAGATAATGTTTGTTGAATACGGAGGTGAATTTAAATCGAAAACTTTCAATTGTGTAGAAATATCCAACGTATTAAAGACATTCAACCTTAAAGAATTCAGTTGCGCAGATATAAAATGTAAGGCCTCATAGAATTGTTGTGAGCAATGTATTTTTTTTTTTTTTAAGTACTACAAAAAAATGAAAAATCGAAGCAACAGTGAATTTCATTAGAAATCATGAGCATAATTTCGACAACTGTTTAAGAGCTTGGACGTATAAATATTCTATCCCGCTGTCCTGAACCTGATTTTGATGTTATAGTAGTGTGCTTTGTATCTGCACAGTCTACATTGTACTATAAAGGTCACCCTGTAATAGCCTTTCTGAGTATTGGCCTATAGAGGCTCCTTACTAAATGACATTATATTTTAATGAAGCTCTAATATGCAGCTGTTACTTTGTGTATAATATAGTTCATATTTAAGAGATCCGTTGTTAACTTCATTTTGGCTTTATTTTGACTCTCCTCTATTCCCTGTGCACTGTGCTCTCGTATCCTATGTATAAACATAAAGAACATAGTCATTTTTTTTGCTGCTACACCATTTGTGCCCTATTATGATGTCTTTGTAGAAAACAATGGTGTTGTGTGTTGCATTGCTATAAAAATGCCATTTAATCGATTTCCCTATAGAACTGTATACTAAATTGTCAAATATATTGAAAATGATACCAGGATACAACCGTGATGTTACAGATGTTATTAAAGGAAATCTCCTATTTTTCGTATAAACCTCTCCTCTCTTTTACTTCCTGTCACTGTTTTTCCACGTTGCTGTCCCCATCTAATGTCCCTCTGCTTTGACTTTTTCTTTGTTTAACCGCTGAATTGGCAATAATGAAAGGTAAACAGTCACTTTTGATTACAATCATCCTGGGAGTTTGGTAAAGAGAAAACGTACGTGTGAGAGAGAGAGAGATACGAGGTTATGTTATGAGACATAATATTGTTCCTTCTCCTCTCATTTATACTGCTGCATCGGGTCCGGTCGGGTACAAAGCTGTGCAGCCCCACACTGTGCATTGAAATATGACCAACTGAAAAGACACATTAAAAAAAGAAAATTCAGGGGATTCATGAACAAAGATAAACGATAAAACAAAGCTTTGTCTGGCTGCTTTTAAACTTATTTTAGAGGTTTCTCTCAGGACAGGTGAAGAGGAACAAACAACAAAGGCAACACATAAAGCAAGAACGTATGTATGTAAAGTCAGAAAACCAAAAGGTCAAACCACGCCCACATAAACATATTTAACAATTGACAGCTCTATATAAGACCTAGAACTCATACAAACATCGACAATTATGACATTTGTAAAAGCACCACTAGCATTGTCTTTCAATTTCTTTTCTTCTCTGCTGATAAAATGCTTTTACATCAGTGTTTGCTTTTGCCTCTGCCTCAACAGAACTCCCATTTGCTCAGTTCAATAAACTCATACACATTTTTCAAGTGAGAGCCTTAATGGGTTTGATATGACATGAAGCCTCGGGGCATTATTAGTTAATGCTGGAAAACTTTCCTGTGTTGATTACCCAAAAAACGTTATACTGCCCCAAGAACATTCAGACGCATCCAATCATTTGTCCAATGCACTTACTCAAAGCCTGAATGAGGTTAAAGTCAACTGGTGATGATAATTGATGTACATCTGTGGTTCATCTGCATATAGAAATAGTGACGTATTTTGCCGCTTTCTGTCATTTGAAATAGTGGGTTCAGTAGATTTTGAACAGAAGATGCCCCAGAATGGAGCCTTGGGGATCTGTGCATCATTTCTCTGCCCAGATGTCTAATTACCTCTAGACATAAGTAGTTCCTGTCCTTTATTTAGGCTTCAAACCTGTTAAGTACGAGTACAACAAGTGTCTCCCTGTTTGCCATTTGTTCTTATAATAAGTTGCGGTTGACAATGTGAAATGAAACACTGACATCAAGTAATACTAACATTTTGTCTGTCTTTAATTAGAAGTGATGAGAGACAGCAGCAGTCTCAGTAGTATGGAGTTTTTGAAATCCTGGCTAAAACACACCAAAGCTATTCAGCTATTTTAATGGTTATACTTTGAAAAGAAGTGTACCTTTATAGTGTCCATTAGTAACGTGTTTATATTGTTCTATTTTTTTTAAATAGTTCCTTGATACCAGCAGTTTTCAATACCTGTAGGAATACCCATAACAAACATAATAATAAACTGTTGAAGAACTAAAACCATACAACGAGCAAAAACCCTTGGTATATTACAGTAACAAGGAACATTTTGGTTGCTATATAAATTAATGTTTTCTGATTGATGACTGATTGATAAAATTGTGCCATTCTATATGAATGTTAAGGTGGATGCAGGGACAACATACAGTATATCTTCGTTCTACCCAGTCATACCGCCTCCTCCTTCCCCGGACTAAGCTCAGCACCATGGGTGATAGAGCCTTCTGTTCTGCTGCCCCTCGTCTGTGGAAGGCACTCCCTGACCATCTCAGGGCTCCACAGATGACTGACACATTTAAAAAAGGACTTAAAACTTTCCTTTTTAGCAGAACCCATAACTTTAATTAACATTGCTGCTTTTTGGTCAGGCTTTTATATAGTTATTATTTTATTTTTTATTGATGCTTTTATCTGCTTTTGCTTTGTAGCACTTTGAGATTTGATCCAAATGTAAAGTGCATTATAAATTAAATGTATTATTATTATTATCTTGTTCATGAGAAATAGGAACCTATTGCTTCTCGGATTTTCTGAAATTTGTCAGTGATAAGAGGGGAAATATCATTGTAGGCTCTGGTGGACAGAGGTCCATATGAAACTGGTACAGGCGGGTTTATCAGCCTGTTTGTATTATTATGTATTATTATTATTTTGTATTATTGCTGTTTGTTAGGCCTGTCTTGCATTCACTAGTTCCAAATTATAATGTGGACTGTCCCTTAATAGGTTTCATTATCAATTTGGAGATTTGTTTTTCTAATATTCATTTTTTCAGCACTTTTTAGACTGACACATTTCACAATCACTCAAATTGTAGGTACCCAAATCATTACCCCAGAAAGGGCACTGTACAACAAATATTTGTGCCTGTGATTTTGAGACTTTGTGTATGTGTGAGAGTGAAAGAGACTGAAATAGGAGATACTGTCTGATTATTTTTGCACATACAGTACCTGTCTGCAGTAGAACTGAGGAGTATCGTAATTGTGTTGTTATTCATGGGGTATTGATGGTAATGAAAGTTGCTGGCAAAATGACTGTCAGTCCTCATTTATTCTGTCGTTATCATCTCAGTTGAACTCACATTTAATAGCATATTAGGCCGTTAATTTGGTCATTATTTGCCTTTACAGTGAGTCGGAGAGAGGAGAGGAAAGGAGAGGAGGCTATTGCCAATTTTTCTGTGTCTGTCTTGTCTGGGAGAACATTTCGCCAGTACTAAATATAGCTGCAAGATTAGAGAGGTAGGGAGAAAGAGATAGAGACTCATGCACTCAATACAGAAATGATGCCATCTAAAAAAAGGTCTGCTGATTTTTTTAGTACAAAGATTACTGAAATCATCCGAAACCCCCCAAATAATTGCTCATCAGAAACTGTGGAACAGTTTCAGTGTATCCAATAACTGATGATGTCGTTCTTCCTATCTCTCTCCCTCCATCCTCTGTTGATGCCTAACACCATCCATCTTTGTCTCCCTTTCTGTCTTTGCACTTGTATCAGGACTTCCTGTATTTTTCCACCATGCTTTCTCTGTATTCAGAGCTGTGTTGTTCTACAAACTCCAGTCATGATTTCCTGCCTGCTTTGTAGCAGCAGCTGTGTTGAAGCAGGTACTGGACGCTATCTGGCCTGCAAGTATGTTTTGTTAGATGGTATCAGCAATCGTGTGTATGTGTATGTGTGCGTATGTGGGTGTGTGTGTGAGAGACAGAGAGAGAGAGAGGGAGATAACACTTAGGAAAATACGAAGATAGAGTTCAGTATGTATGTAAAGATGAGACGTGTGTTTGCTGGTATTTGTGAAACTGACCGTTTATTTTAACTTCTCATGTTGGTTTTTATTTTACAGAACCGTTTCAATAATAGAAACACGGCTGTGCATGCCTTGTCTGTTCCAAACCATTGAAGGACATCCACCTTGATAAAAGATATACAGTTCTTGTTACTACAGGGGGAACAGTGACCCTATAAACCGGGAGGACATCCACTCAAGTCATCTCCACAGATGTGCAGTGAACATCAGGAGGGACCCTTCACATCCTGGTTATGGCCTGTTCTCCATCCTTCCCTCAGGCAGAACCGGGGTAATAAGTGTGAAGACCAAACGCTTCAAGAACAGCTTCTTTCCCAGGGCTGTAAATAAGTCTGCTCCACTAAGGTGCTGTTAACCCCTGTTGCTTCTCCAAGTGCAAAAACCCTGAGACTTTCCTGTCTGTAGTATTGACACTGAACTTTTAATGGCATCATTTTTATATTGATGCTCTTTTTACGTTTACTTAATAATTTTAATTGTTTTATTTCTGCTTATTGATTCAGATTTTATTACTTAAATCCTGCTGAGGTTTATGGATTGCTATAGCGATATGCATCACAATAAAGTATTTTACTACAATTACAAATTCACTTTTACTCTAATGGTCATTAAGATTAGGAGACATGAAGTGCTGTCAAAGCTTGTGGTACACATTTGACAAAATCAGTGTAATATTTCAGAACATAAAAAATGCAAAAATAGACTATACTGTATGCTTAAAAGTGTCTACAGCTATGCTACAGGTGTCTGCTGAATGAGGCTGCATACATGCAGCTAAACGTTGCTATCAACAAGATAACTCAAATGTTATATACCCAAATTTGTCAATTAGCACCAAACAGAAATAACTTACAAATATCATAAATCAAATTAATATATTCAATTAATGATGGTGTTGCATGAATAGTTGTTGAGATGCTTGAGGACACTCAAACGTATAAATATCAACCTCATTGCTACGCCATGGAAAATCAGATGTGAATAAGATGTATTTAACAATTCAATGTTATTCAATGAAGAAAGGGTTGCAATCACAATCCTTTTTTGATGGGGCAATTATTCTTTTGTCTGGATGAGCCACATTCAAACCCGCAGAACAGATGAAAACATTAAATTACCCATGAAAGCATAGAGGGTGATGTTTCAGAGGAAGAGATAAGGTGCTGGGAGTATAAATGAGGTGAGTGGTGAGGAGTGCTGAGGGGCATATGGGGTGGAATGGCTGGGCTGGAGATTTTGTGGTTGGGGGTCTAGCAGGTAAATCGGTGAGGGCATAGTTGTGGTCTAGGCATGCTCAGTCCTGTCCGGTTGAGAATGCGGGCACCAGTAGGAGTGAGAGGAGATCTGAGAGCCTCCTGGATGTTATCTTTCTGTCCATACCATACCTGCTGGTCGACTCACCCCAGGCATCAACCAATCATCTTCTTTGTCTGTCTTCTTATTCCTCCTCTTAGTTTAGATTTTTTTTTCTTGCTTAGGGAAAACATCACTATCTAGAAAACCTGTCAAGAAATTTGGACTGTACCTTAGTGTTAGTAGCGGTATCATCAAGGTCACTCCGCAGCATACTACATGTGTTAATGAAACATGAATTCACAGCAGGAAGGGTAGCAGTACTATTACTATCAAGTAGTAGAATCAACCCAGGGGATCCACAGGTTGAAAGAGAGACAAGGAGAAAATGGCTGACATCAAATATAGCTTAATGAGACTGACCATACAAACACATAATAGTAGTATTTACAAATACTTATTTAGTAGCATTAATAAAAGTTGTGGTATAAAAAGTTTACTAAAAATAGAAAGTTTTAGGAAACATTTACTAATTTTATCTGTATCAGTGTCGCGGTAATAATGTAAGCAGGAGTCACAGCAGTTCCATTTTCTTCTTTAATTTCTATTGACATTTAAAAGACACAGGACCCTTTTGCCAAAAAAAAAACTCAACACGAACAGGCCAATCAAAACATGGGATTATGCTGATTGGAAGGTTAGATAGGCAATGTTCAAAGCTATGTATAACTATCTGGGGTCTGCAATTGACGTAGACAGTTTCTAAAGCAACACTTAACAGGACGGCTTCATTGCATTGTAGATCATATTTTTAAAAGGAACACACTATTAGCATGACATTTCAAAACCAACGTTGATTGTTGTTCTTGTTGCTTGGCCAATGAGGTTGTGTTTTCACTGGCATTTGTTTCTTGGTTTGTTGTTTCTATTTTTTACAACTTGACATTTCTACGAAACTCAGTTGAAAGAAAGTAAGTTCCATTAAATTGTGAAATGTATCTGATTCAAGGGAAATATTATGGAAATGCCTTTTTTTGAGATTATCTTATCTTATCTATACTTTTTGAACATTGCAAAATAGGGCCTATCCCCAGCTGAGATTGGGTGAGAGGTGGGGTGCACCCTGGACAATTTGCTAGTTCATCGCTAGTTCAAGGTCAAACGCATAGCAAGAGACAATCATTCACACTTACACTTATATATTTGATTTATATTCACCAGTTAGCCTATACCACCTGTTTTATGACTGAGGGTGGAAACCAGAGAACCCAGATGGGATCCATACAAACACAGTGAGAACAAGGAAATCCCACACTTTAAAACCCCAGGTCAGAGGAGATATTATTTAGAGATGTGTTTAAATGAGGTCAAAAATTCTGAATGATAATAATGTAGAATTTAGTTGAAGATGTACATTGTTGCTTGCCTAAAAAAAAAGTGAAGATTGTAAACTGTGCACATGGAGGGAATGAGGGTTAATAAGGGTATATTTCTCTTCCTGGTAGTTATGGTCATCTTTTATTTTACAATGAGATGTTAATGCAGTTTAGGTTTACCAAAGGTTCTTGAATTTCCTCAACATCAACCTTATGAGAATATTTAAAGGGTATAGTACACTTTTGCTAAGTGACGGCTTTTACCAGTGTGAATTATTAATTATATTAATTATAATTATGTAATTGCTTTTAATAAGCTGCTACCCAAGTAACTGGCCTTCTGGGTCTGTGTTCTCTTTATAAGAAGAACCACTCCAGAAATAAGTCAGACTTTATGTTTCATAATCTATTTTTGGTAATTTTGGGGGGGATTCCTTTCTTAAGGAAAACACCTCTAAATACCAACACTAAATCGTGCATTTACTATCAATAAGTATATCCTATAGAATAGAATTAAACAATACAATAAAGGGGTAATATGGCGACACCTGGTGGTGATTCGAAGGAACGCAAACTGGTTAACCTTTAAGAAGCTCAGAAATACTCGTACCTCTCTGATCATAAAGGCTTAATCTGATTCCTACCTGTCTAAACGACCAGTTATTTAAATCATCCCTAAAACTTCTGGATGGTCAAAAAAAATACATCTTACAAGGATGTTAAATGACTTGAATTGCCAGCCTGGATCATTAGATAACGTAGATGGAAGTCTGCCCATGTCCTCCCTTTCTCGAAAAGAAGAGATCCCTTGGTCATCAATAACTACTGGCCAATCTCTTAATGATATGTTTAAGTGAAAGTTCTTGAAAAACTTGAAAATTCACAACTTCAAATTATTATAGATGCAAATGGTATATTGACCTTGAACATCAGCCGGGATTTTAGAAAACAACACAGCAAATAACAAAGTTTTTATTCACAGCATTGAGGCACTGTACTGAAAAAAATAAAATTGCACCACTACTCTTATTGACATGTCAAAAGTTTTTGCTAAAGTCCCAAACCTAGGTTATCTGAACATGCTATTGGTTTTCAAACTACTGATCCGGTAGAGCGCAGTGTGTTCGCCTTGCTGGGTCCTCCTCCTTATATCGATGATCTCTGTGATAACGTGTCAAAAGCTTCTTTCTACTGTTATGTAGACGATAACTGTGGTTGGAAAGAAGATAGAGTTATCTATTGTTCATCACCTTCAGTTGAGCCCTTAAAATTTCTTCTGTCGGCCTTTGAAGTTGTTCAGTCTCTCTTCACATAACTTAAGATAGTGTTAAATGCAGGTAGATCCAATCTCTTGCTCTTCTAAAATGATAAAGAACAAACATCAAGTCTTCCTAAGATCTCAACTGGGGAAGGAGTTGAAATTCGAATGGTCACTGTAGGAGCCAGGTAAGGTATGGCCCTTGTCTTTAATCAGTCACTTTGGGTAATTTGGTGCACTTGATGTTGGAAGAGGAAGTCATTTACATATCAGCTAAACTGTCAGTTTGTGGATAAATAGAGAGGGGGTGATCAGGACTCGCACATTTTGCTGACCGCTTTTGTCTTAAGCTTTTACCTTATGCTTCTGCTTTTTGCTTTCGTTTCGGCCTTGTCTGTTATCTTGGACCCTGCTGAAGACATCCTATATACTGTGGGCTTTTTATTGAATCAGTCTAAAAAATGCCGCCCCAGAGAAGTGATTATTTTGACAACCAGTGCGTCTAGCAGACTAGTTTCACTGACTTAGCCTCTTGGTGACTAGTATTTTGTTTTAAGATAATCGCCACTTCGTTAACATTTAGATATTGTTACTGATCAGAACTTATGTTTACCACACACTGAAAGCCAGTGCGCAGATTGAAACTTAGATTTGTTTTCTTTTTATTTGATTAAATGCAGTGCTTTAAGTTGGAAAAAAATAATTGTCGATATTCCCCTTATTTACCTGTCCATAGGTGTTGGGTTGCCGGTATCAGGAAATCATTAAGTCATTTCTTCAGAATTTCCTAAGTGAATAAAAGATACTCAAAGATAAAGCGGATTTTCAGAACACTCATTTATTGAACAGAGTTCTTTTAGTTTTTTCACACAAAAAAAGAACCTATGCATCACCGTGCTCAATGTCCAGCTTCCCCCAGGTTATATAAACTATATAAAGTAGCTTTGGTATTATCAGGCCTGCACTGGAGGAATCTACTGGAGTGTGATCAAAATAAGGTGACTTGACTCCCATCAGAGACGGCATGTTGCTGTCTCTTGCAATCAACCTGGCGTTCAATATTCCCTGGAACACAGACAACAGAGACAGACGGGGATAGGAGAGGGAACTAGACAAAAATAAAATTAGAAAAGGAAGATCGGCAGTTGATAATGAAATCAATTGTGAGACAATGCTGCTTTGTTAGATTAACTTAATTGTCTATTCTAACAAAAAATATAAGATAAAAATAGATACTAATTGTGTATTATCTTATACCTGATTAAATATTTGATGGTATCATGAATTTATCAAGACATTTTTGGGAGGACCAACTGATGTTATTCATGATAAATAAGATGTTCATGTACTTACAGAAATGGCAACAGTATGTTCTGAGGTTTGTCAGGTATTTGGACAGAAGCATCTCACAGCTAACATCTAGTCTTTACCAGGAAGCGGCTGAAAGAGAGAGAGAGGCAGAAAAGGAGTTAACTTTGAATGTGATCAATTCAGAGAGGATATCACATTACATGGTATATAAATATATTACCACCTTCTTGTACTTTAGAATAATGAAAAATCAGCAAAGTTGACGCGTACAGTAAAATAAAGATTTTAACAAAAAACATTGTCAAAACAGTAATATTAAATCTTAGTCCGAAAAAATATTTTGCATGTAGTTAATATCATAAGACAATGGTGACTATATTAGTTAGAAATAAGATGTCAATCTACTTAAAAAGGTTTCCATACTGCTGAGCTTGAATGGTTTGCGGCTTCACATCTAAAGATCTTCCCTTGGCCAGCCATGAAAATCAGGTTCGAAAGTCAAATTTACTAACGTGCCAGTTGTTCTGATAGCAAAGTTACCTGATACCTTTGACCAAAAACCTGAATGTTCATCTTGAACGATGTTATTGTAATCGTTGAATTTGATTGCAGCAACGATAGGTTCGGCCGTTGTTACTGAAACAGGCCACTCGCTGTCAGCAGACGTTTTAACGTTTGTATGCTGCCCGACCTGCATTTGGCTCGATTATAGTTGACTGTCTGGAATCTGTTTTATCATCCGACGCCGTTCCAACTCTTGTTAACTTTTTGCCCGTTTGGAGCTAGGCCAACATTAGTGTTGTGTTTAAATTCGTGTCCTTTTCCCGGCTTATCAACGTGTGTTTTGTTATTGTTTTTTTTGTACTTTGTAAGTACTTTATTGTGAAAATTCAGATGTACAAATATGTCAGACATACACTCCACCAGTGCACCCTGGGTAATGAAGTTTAAGAACCGTTATGTATCGCCAAGAGACCGAAGAGAGGCGATTTAAGCCAATTCAGGGGTCTGCCCAGGGACCATGTTCACGTCACATCATGCAGATTGGTAACAACCCCTTCGGAGACAGACTGTGATATAGAGAGGATATGAAACGATTCTGGGAGTTTGCGAGAAGTCCCGGCACGCTAGTGGGGAAATGTAGAAGTGCCTGAAATCACTTAATCATGTTTTTCTCTTTGGTCAAGGAATCAGGATCTCCGAAACTCTTTTGCCTTTACTGGTGATTTGTTATTTATGAATGTACCAGAACAGTACTTTAAAAGTTAGACACTGTATACAGTTGTGCATAACTTTGTGCTACTGGCTGCAGATAATAAGCACAACGGTGTACTAATATTTTTTTAGTTTAGTTTATTTTTTTCATTTGATATTTTTTGTTTTAGCACTTTGAGATTTGATCCAAATGTAAAGTGCATTATAAATTAAATGTATTATTATTATTATTAATATACGGTTGCTGAATGCCCACCTCTGTACATCCGCAGACCTTTGCATCGGTTGGTGTTTGTTTTTCAATATTGTATCTCCTTGGGCTGCTTTCAGTTTGCAGAATCAGAACAGAAAGTACTGAAACTAACTTTAAAATAAGTGGCCCATATCATTTTTTGAAGCAATACTATCGGTGAAGTTTAAGGAAATAATAACAAATAAAATACTGAAGTTGGCTTTTTGTTAAAATGCCAATGTTTCTGTTAATAAATTAACATTTAAATCTGCTCACTTTAATGAACGAGCTCTGTCAGTCGAGAATTTGGTATTACACAACTCAAGTCCTTTCAACTACGTAAGATGGAATAATAAACACATATCATTCCAAAAAATCACAACAACAAAAAAATCACTGAATTGTTAATGGTTGAACAAAGGTGTTCTGTTTATTGGTCAAGCGGTAAGCATACATGGTCTTTTGATGTAACTTTCAGAGTTTCTCACTAGTCACTCCTAAAGAATATGATATAGCCTTCACTGGGGACCCCCATTGCTCCCTCAGGGATTGGTTAAATGAGATAAATTTCACGACGTTGTACTGTATGTACTGTGTAACATGTGATAATAAAGGAAAGATTATTATTATTAGTCACTCCTCAAGAATATGATATAACCTTTGATGCAATGTTAGCAGGGTTCCCTTCATCTTTTGAAGAATATTATTCTTACAGAAGAAACGGTTATTTAATTGTATTTATTTGTATTTAAATTTGTAATAACAGATATAATGCTTTGGATTTTACTATAACTCCTGGAACAAAGTTTTTCTGATTCTCCATCATGAGCAGTTTACAATGAAATACGTATTTTAAACGAATATTGTTTAAATATTAAAAGAAGTTTAATTCACAAATTTCGTTTTTCAATGTGTTGTATAACTTATTTAAAAAGAGACGATCTGCAAAGGGAAAGTAGACGTGGCAATGACGTAAAGCCGGAAATCACGTGTATCGGAACTTTAACTCCTGGGTTGATTAGTTTCTACCAGAAACACCGAGAGCTCTCGGAATATGATGTAATATTCAATCGAGTATGTAGGAACTTATTTTTTTGGTATTTTCAGTAAGATTAAACTTTATGTGGTTGGATTTAATCGAATATTACTAAGGTAAAGTGGAGGAGATCGTTTGAAAGCCCGGTTAGCTTTCTGTAGCTACGTAGCCTGTGGTTAGCGCCAGGCCGTGATCAGCTGTGTGTTGGCGGCCTGTAAGTTTCACACAGAGCCGGTCCAGATTTGAAATAATCGCTGTTACCTAATTATAGAACACCCGTGGTTTTACCAATAAATAGAGTTAATAACTTCATGTTTATCGCTAGGTTGAGGCGGATTAAAGTCGGTTCCTTAATCGTGTTGTTAGCTAAAGGAAGCGGTTGTTTTTCTACTTAACACCTCATCATGTAATGTTTTAATAGGGAAATTTAAGGCAGAAAGCAAACCAGCCCAAAAGCGTTGACGTGTCTTCTTTCCTTTCTTTCCTTTACGCCAGACATGTGTGCACATATGTCCACGAAGGATACTCCACCTTGGATTTGAGTTCGTCGACACACCGGGAGTTGTTTTTGTTGAACCACTACACAGAGCAGAGGAGTAGGACCCGGCGACACAAGGTACTTTGTGGACCCCAGAGGACAGGTGACCCATAAACGGCTCCAGGATGACGTGCCGTGATCGAACGCTCGAATTCCAGTCAGCCTGTAAATCTCTCCAGGGCAGACCGGTATGTAGGCCCAGTGGAGCTAATGTGTTTACTTTTCATTTCCTCTTATTTATAGGTCTGGTCCAAGAATGTTGCATTTATCTAATCAGATTTATTGAGTTAATTAGCAAAAAAAAAGAAGCAAAGTTGAGTCCAAACATCTCGAACTAATGAGAAATGGCATTGCAATATATTCCCTTATATCTGTCTTCATTAAAGTACTCAGCTCCACATTACTTCAGTAAAAACACTAACACCACAAGGTGAACATGGTCTTTAAGTGAAAGACATGCATTCAAAGTCTTACTAAAATGAAATAATTTGTTTTCAGGTAAATCTGCTTACAATATGAAAGTGAAAGTACTCATTGCACCCCTTAAATGTTTCACTATGACATAGGGTATTTTTTTATTACTGTTAATGTGTAGGCATCTGTAGGATTTCACTAGTGTGGCTATTAAAAGTTGAGGTAATTTGAACTACTTAATATGCTGTTGAATGAATTATAGTAGATTCTATAGAAGAATAAGTAGCAGCAGAAGTCCGGCTCTCGAATTGATCAAAATCAACACATTTGTTGTTACATTTTTTCATGGAATGGGAAGTGTATAGAAATTCCACACTAAAATATAATTAGTGACTAAAGCTGCCGGAATATTGTAGTGGAGTCATAAGAAACAGCATAATATAATAATGTTAATTTTAAATGCTAGTACCTCAAATTTGTACTTAACGTCTGTACTTGAGTAAATGTTTGTCACTGTTGATGACAACAGTTGATGATTTTAAGTATGAACACTCTAAGTGTGTTGTTCACTTACTTGCAAAGTTTGAGATGACTCAAGTGTCTCTCCCAAACACACCTTCAAAGCCACTTATCATTTATCTTCTTTATTTTGTTTGACCATCAAAACACCTCTAGCGGTATCCGCCTCAGTTATTCAGAATTAGATGGACTTTAATCACAAGTTACTTTTGCTAGTCGAGACAACATAAAATATTGGCCTGATCAAAATGCCCAAGCTATTAATTTCAGTAGATGCAAACGATATTTATCGAGGGAATACTTGGAATTTTACTCAAATATACTTTATCAGTGTTTAGTATGTTAACAAACATGGGATCTGGGAGTTCCTTGTTAACTGACGAGATGATAAGAAATTGATAGGTGTTTTTTAAGCAGTTCTGTTGTCCACGTTACAACTCAGCCCCTTTTTTAATTTGAATTTTATGTCTCATACTATGCTTGACCTCTTGTAGCAGAATGGAGTCCCGCCTTCTAAACCAGCTATCAGCTCTCTCAGGCAGCGCAGCGATTTTACAATTATGGCAAAGTAAGTTCATGACAGTACGATGTCTTAGCGTTTCAACAGCATATATATCGCCGAATGTACTTGTTCTTCTACATCGATATCACGGGTGTGATAATTTGTATTCACATATTATCACTTCTATCTTTCTTTCAATTGCATTAGTATAGCAGACATTAGGAGGTGTTACCATATAAGTGTTACCCCTACCATTATATTTAGGGGAAAGCCCCCCCAACAGCACCACATGCCCCACCTTGAAGGTCAAGTTAATTTTATTTAATTATATTTTCTATATAGTGCCAGATCACAACAGAAGTCATTAAAGGATACCTTTCCTATAGAACAGATCTATACCTTGTTATTTTATTAAACAAACGAAATAATCTAATGTCATTTACATGACGTCATGTCATTTCTGTCTGTACATGGTCGCACGGTTACAATTTTCCACTGCTCTCTATATCGCGGAAGGCGGAGTTCGGTCCCGATGCACGCGCGAGCACACACACACACACACACACACACACACACACAGACAAACACACACACACACACACAGACAAACACACACACACACATACATACGTGTGCGCACACACATGTGAGCAACGTCCAACCAGCGGACAGAGAGCGCGTAGGAAAATATGTTACGTCGAGCACCTGAAAGTGTGTCGGTGCATGTTTACCACCGTTCCCCATCATGGGCCGCCTCGGCCCCCCAAACTGTAAACCTAGGGGAAACACTGCATATGTTACACGAGGAGATTACATTTTTAGAGAAATTGTTCTAGAACACCTGAGACAGGACAAAGAACTAGGAGTCCGAGAATACTTAGTTTTTCTGAAAATGTTAGAATACTCTTGTTAGTATGTGCATGACAATTAAATTGACATTTTGTCGTGTTTGATTGCTATTAGGAGAATTGGAAAAGACTTGAGCAATACCTTTGCCAAGTTGGAAAAGCTCACTATTTGTAAGTTTTATTTTCATATCAATATAGCAAAATTCAACATTATTTGAAGTTCTTAATTTCATGTGTAATGTCCAAAGTGCTGATCCTACATATTGTCATTTCTACTTTTTAGTGGCAAAAAGAAAGTCTCTCTTTGATGACAAGGCAGTGGAGATCGAGGAACTAACTTACATTATTAAACAGGTGAGTTCAATTGCTAAAATGCTATGACTTGTGATTTGGAAAACATGCTGTAAATCATCTTTGAATTGAGAAGGTCTCCGTTATATTGATAAGAACTAATGATATCTACCCGTGTTCATGATTATAGGACATCAACAGTCTAAACAAACAGATAGCACAGCTGCAGGATTTGGTGAGGTCCCGTGGAGCTCCGGGTGGCCGACATATCCAAACGCATTCTAACACAATCGTGGTTTCATTACAGGTATATTGAATAAGGTTTAGTTCATAGTACGATATATACGAGAGTTAAAGTTTATTGCAACATTTAAATCATGGTTGACTTTTTCTTTTTGAAATTGATCTAAAAATAAAAAATGTTGATGTAGCTCAAATTGAATTTGAGCTCTGTTATTAATATTTTTATATTATTGTGTACTTCGACGTCAACCAAGATTTGAGCTATACTTCCCTATATTTTAACCAAGATGTAATCATGTAATTTCCAAATGTTTGTTTCAGAAAGTGTTTTTTTTTTTGTCTTATGTAATTGCCTCAGAAAAAGCATATTCAAACTATGTAACAAATGTGCTATCACTGTCCACAGTCCAAGTTGGCCTCAATGTCCAACAATTTCAAATCAGTACTAGAAGTAAGAACAGAGGTAAGAAACAATTAGTTGATTTTATCTTTAAAAGACAAAAAATTTGACAAGCTTACTTTTTGAAATGGGTTGCAGTTTTCATCTCCGTCATAATTTCAATTCTTCGCCATTAATGCAGAACCTTAAGCAGCAGCGAAGCAGGAGAGAGCAGTTCTCCCAGCCTCCTGTCTCATCTTCCCCTTTGATGGCCAACAACTTCAGTGAGTGAACATCTTGATCCCAGGCTTGTACTCATTGTGATTTTAAAGTAAAAGCACCAAAAGCTAAACACAGCATGCTGTTGTAGCTTTATAAGGGCATGTTCACTCTATTTCACTCAATTTCAATCACCTCCACAACATCTTGTGCTGGCTAAATGTTTCATGCGGTGTTTTTAACTTTCTCAATACCAGCAAGCAATAGTATTTCCTTCAAATAACAACGTAAATAAATCTTAAGCTACTCGTATAAGGATAGAACCTAAATCATATTTTGGTCTCGATCTGCGGCATGAACTCCGCCCGCATAAATTATATCCTTGTTTGGTGACACATTTCTAAATTTGAGTGATCATCTTTTCGTCTGATATAAAGCTTGTGTTGATAGTTTCACATGTATAATAGAGTGAATAGACCTTTATTACTTTATTTGCCATTGAGGCAATGTTTGACATGTCTGACCCGTGTTCATTTGGCTAAATAAATAGCTACATTTCTGACTACTTACCGGAGATCCCCAAAGCACAAGGAGCTCAGGGACGTTCTTCCAGACATCTACGCTACCAGTCAAATGTTGATGAACGCCATATATTCAACCCTTTCTTATCAAATCTCAAACATGGCTCTCAATGTTATCTTAAATGTATTACAAATGTTTTATAATATTTAGACCTACTTGATATAACTTATATCTAATTGAAAACTGTTTAAATTTGCATTGCTGTAATTATGACTCTTGTCACAGCTGTCAACTAGAAAACAAAAAGGTTTATATCCTAACACAAATGTCTCCTCGTGACAAATAAAACACATGCTGATAACAGTATCTTACTAAAATTAAAACTTTTTTCTTTTCAGACTGTCTTATATACATTTAGTCATATATTCTCGAACATAAGGGTATATGCAATGAGCAAATGGGTTGAAATGTAGTCTCAAATGTCATAAATGTTCAGAAACATTTGGACTGGTAGTGTAGTTTTCAAACAGTTGTTTTGGTAGGGAACTGCTCGAAATCCCTGTGAATGATTATTATTGTATTTGGTCATCTATAATGCAAAAATTAAAAAATATTTTAGGGAGCCGCAAAAAAGGGGCCCAGGAGCCGCATGCAGTGCGTGAGCCACGCTATGACTACCAGGGCAATACAACCTCAAATTTAAAAGGTATTTCCCTGGAATGTTTGACTCTTTCAGCGGGTATAACTAGCTACTGCATATGCCCGCTGACCTTTCTGCTTTTCCCTTTCTGCCTGTAAGGACTTCTGTCTGCTCATCTTGAAAGTATGTGTGTGTGTGTGTTTTTCTCTCTGTCTTTTTCAGAGAGCTCAGTTCTGATGCAAGATGAGTCCAGGAGTCTGGGGGACGTGTCCATTGATATGGACTCTCAGACAAATCCATTGCAGCTCCAACTTATTGATGAGCAGGTAGACCTTGGTGTATATTTGTTAGAATCAGACAAGCGGAGAGGAATTTCTGAGTTAAATTTGATAACGAAAAACATTTATTGTTTTTTTTTTAAGTCACATTGATTCACTGCATTATTGTTGCTTTGACACTTAAGGTAGAAAACATATCCAGTCAAAATTTTGGGTAAAAGAAATGTGATGAAAGACTTGAATTAATGCAAAATCTTGGTGATGATGCCATTATAGGACTCATACATCCAGAGCCGTGCAGACACCATGCAGAATATTGAGAGCACTATCGTGGAACTGGGCTCAATATTCCAGCAGCTGGCACATATGGTCAAGGAGCAGGAGGAGACCATCCAGAGGTAAAATGGTTTATAAATGGAAGAAGGGTCAAATATTTAAGTGTAAAAGATTTTAAAGCGATATTAATTAAGAATGGTTGAGCTTTACTTATTTGTTTGTTTACTGAGAAAAGAAAAAATTTACACCTGAAAATATTGGTAAATACGAAGCCGTATTATCCAACCCGTGCTTCCACCAACCAAGCTCTGTCCAAAATTAGTAAATGTACCTACCAAAATCTCTAAGGCTCATTAATTAGCAAGTTATTAATATTTTAAATACAAACTAAACCTAGATGTAGGAATTAAACAATGTTTAGCTTTTTTGTGGTAATTTTTCAGGCATATACATACATTTCCATAGGTCTTATTACCGTTCACGTTGTAGGCAATTAGACGTATTGGTCATACAAAGGTTATGGTATGGTCCTAGGGTACCCTTGTCCAGCCGTCCATTCACACATCGGTGTGTAACAGTGGTTTGTTCTGTTGACAGTACATTCAATTCATACATGTTTTGTGGAGATCATGTAGGTATGCCTCCCATAATTGGTTCATCATTTTTTCATTTTGACATTTTAGGCACATTTGGCCCACAGCAATTTACGTGTCATTACAGTATTGGCTACAGTATTAATTACATATTGAGTTCTGCTGAACTGTAACAGTCCAATTAATGAGCTTAAGGGATGCTGGTACGTTTATTTTTGTAATCATCGGACAGAGCCATGCTGGTTATTTTCAGTGTTTAGTGTCTTAATTCTAGGCTAGGCTACCGGATCTTGATCTTGTCTAATTATATCCCCGAAAAGTTGAGAATATTATGGAATCCTCATCACCGCCGCTGCTGATCTTTCGTGTTAACGCGATAGCTCAAAAAATATATTTTATATATGATTATCAAACTTTATATCCCAATAAACCTTAATGAGAGGAATGATTGAACAGATTTTTAGAAAAGTCAGTTTTATATTTCAGGCACCAGGGGGAGCTTTAGCTGCAAAGCATTATGGGCAATAATTTTTTAACCATTGGTCTGAGTGCCAAATTTGGTTCAAGATAATGAGTGGACTCATCTATCTTGTATCTATCACATATTACTCCAATTATTCAAGATTGTCTCCAGCCCCCGCAACCTTGGACAGGATAAGCAGTTTTCACAAGAAACACTGTTTTTTGGACATAATTTCACATTTAATTTGAGAAGTTCATCAATCTGGAGGATTGTTGGAACATTGCAGGGAAGTGGGGGCTTTTGACATCATAAACCCTTTCTTTTGGGGTGTAGGCCTAGTTTTTTTTACAGACATGAGTGACATACATCTTCATTAAATTCTTTGCTAGAGGGCCAGCTATCAATGTTTCCCAAAAAAATCCTAATATTCTTTTATTTGATAAAGAATTACAGTCTTACTATTTCATGGTGAAATATTCTGTAGAAATGTGTAATCATACAATTACCATGCTAGTTGGTCCCTGAGAAGAAAATGTATTTATTTATCGATTTATCATAATTTACATCTTATCATTTTTTTTCTATATGACAGAACTTTCTATTGTGCTTCTCATAGGATCGATGCCAATGTGGAGGACACGCAGCTAAATGTTGATGCGGCCCATACAGAGATCCTCAAATACTTCCAGTCAGTCTCTTCCAACCGCTGGCTGATGATCAAGATTTTTCTCGTCCTTATCGTCTTCTTCATCATCTTTGTCGTCTTCTTTGCGTAAATAAGGGAACGTGAAAACTTAGAACATTTGGAATTCACAGAAAAGGCTGGACTGAGCCGACTTGTCCAGAAAACATATTTGAAGGACATGCTTCTTTATTTAAGTCATCATTTGATGGAGGCTTAGGAAACTCTACAATTAAACAGACTTTTTAGTTTTTCCAAAGCCACACACTCTTCGTCTAAATTGGCATTTTGTGAAGCATGACATTGTCGTATGTCTGTCCAAATGAAAGAATAACTTATCTAAAATCCCACTTGTATAGACAGAGCAAAAAAACTACTTTGGTTTGTACTTTAATCAATTATTCATACAAGTTTACTCAAAATGACTGTAATATAATTCATTTTGGTTTGATTCTGCAAACTATCTTTCATTTTGATTTTAACTTGTTAACCCCTGTTTTCCATATCATACATGACACCACCATTATTATAACCGAACTGGAGTTCATACTTGGATCATTTTGCTTCTTAGTTGTTGTTTTTTTTACACAAGTGCATTGAAGCGTTAATCTAGCATATTCTGTTTTCAGGTAGACTTAATCATAGAAATTAATTATCTGAACAGGATCCAGGTTTAACATTAGTGCTTATGAAGTGTTTAGGCTGGTCTTGAATGCCCACTAATAAACGGACTCAATCGACCAGATTCACAGAAGTGTTCGATGTCACTGATGTTGCTTTCCTGTTCTCTCATGTACCAATTATTATTTAAATGACTACAGCTTTTTAAGAAACATTCCTCTTTTTTTTTCTGTCTTTCTTTTAGACTTCAGTGTAATACATGTGACCAGTGATGATGAAGCATTGATATAAAAAAAAAGTGGATATTAATAAAATAACAGGGTACTGGCATTCACTGCTTAGATTTTATTGGGATAAGAGGATTAGTCAGTGGAGGTATAATTAGCTATGCTGGGCTGGGAGACTCAGACATGTCAACAGAAGAGTACTAAGCAGGTTACTCTCCACACATTTACACAGCAAACGCGTATAGTGTACATAAGTACTTATTTGCCATTGTACAGACCTCAGACAGATCTATTAATAAATATTTTACCTTTTCAAATACAAAAGTGATTATGTCCATGAATCTTTCCTTCTTTTTGTAGAACTGCTTTAAGTCTACTACCGAGAAATGTAGACTGAACAGATATGATTGGGCTAAACGGAAGGATCATGGCCTCCAACTGCACACAAATTGATATCTAAACCACAAAATTTCCATTTTGTGAAAAATATGATACATAGAATATAATTATATTCACATATAGAAGTGCTATTAACTTGGCCTATTTCTTTCTTTTAGCGGGTTTCATTCAACAAATCGCAAGTTGCACATTTATTTCATTTATTTAGCCATACTTGCCGTCTGGCTCACATAGGTAGGCTCTCCTCATGGTTGTGCTACGATACTAGATCCATCTTATCTTACCTATCTTATACAAATGATCATAGTCCCTTGTTAATCTATCCTAATGACTACAGTGTTGTTTTGATATTTACTGTATTGCCAGTAGAGGTTGAAAGTTATGTTTTTTTTAGCGAGACATCTTGATAAAAATTGTTTGTTTGTTTGTTTGTGGTCCCCTCAGGATACATTGCAGTCACTGGTGATGCCCTGACCTTTCATATAGCGCCATTATCAAGAGATTTTAGTGTGTCCGATGCCAAATCAGCATACCAACATTTTAACCATACCAGCAAAGCTTCGATGAATCTGGAATTAGGTTTTGAAAGTCAAGAATATATCTCTAGGCCTCTATATGTTATCAAATCTATTTCGTCAACCTTTTCACTGAATAGTACCGTTCCTCTTACCTCAACATCTTTCTCATATTTACAATGTGCAAACTTTCGATATTTTGTGCTTAATTTTCCTCCTGCTCTCCCTCAGTTTCGTTCCCTACCAGAACCTATATACCCCTGTTCCTCTTTTCCCTCCCAGACTCCTCTCTTCCTCATATTCCCTTTTATGCTGCTTACTGCCCCCTTCTTATGCGCGGGCACTCTGCTCCATGGGGCAGATCTCCGGCATGCTCCTGCTCCTTCCCAACCTTGCCCTGGCTTTGATGGCCGCCTCCTCTCCTTCTCCCTCCTCCTCATCAGACCAATCCACCTCCTGCTGCAAATTACCCCTGGAGCCTCTAATGCCACTGCCCTTCAGGAGTTGACCTGTGCGAAACTTGCTGCGGAATGTATCAAAAGAGAGGCTCTTGCTGCGCTGCTGCTTTTCAAAGACAGTGTCCTGCACATTTTCCTTCCCGCTCATCTCATCCACGCAGTCATGCAGCACAGAGCGAAACAGTCGGGGGACCTCTTGAACCTCAGGCTCCATCTGTGACACCAATCTTCTGAACCTGCAAAGAGAGGAATTATAGTAATAACAAGGAAGCCGGATCAAATAACACAAGCAGCACTGACCAACAGACGACAAGGCACAAACAGACAAATCAAACCGGACACTTGGTCAGGTGGTCAGAAAGGATAGTCAGACAAATGTAGCCATAAGGGTGTAAGTGCAATTTGAATTCAAAGTTATTGCCCTGGTAGGCCAATAAAGTTTTGTGGAAGGTGGAAGATGTCATTATATCAGTGTATTGAGATTTCTTTATCTACCTCAGTGCTGTTGTACAAGAAAATGAAACTGTTTGACTGAAAGCCACAAATGTATATGTGAACACAGTATATATATATTTATATGCTTTTTAAATGTTTGGAGCTAAATGCAGCAAAACTCCGCCGTGGCATTATGGAACCCTAGTTAGACATTATTGTGATAAGTATCAATTAAGCCACTTCTACTATTAAGATACTGTCTAATAACTGAACTCTTCTAAATAATGTGGTCTGTCAGATACCATGCCTGTAAATTAAGAAATAGCGTGAAAATTCAGCACTACGAACACGGATGGTCATTGAACAAAACACGCTAACATACTGGATCAAAGTGCTCAACTACATCGTTTTATTTAGAAGAATTTCACACAGATTAATTCATTAATTTAAGTTGTTGTCAGCCTCTTAATCTACCATATACGCAAACAAACTCTGAGTCCGAATTTCAAGAAAGTGTAGCCAGAGTGTAACGTCACAGATCCTCACCGCTCCAAACAGATTCTTCTTTATTTTTTTATTTTTTAAAAGCTGCAAGACACATTACGTCACTTAAATTTAACAATCTCTAGGATATTTAAAAATCTACCTCTGGCTACATTTTCATGCAAATCCTTCCTTTAGTTTTTCTTAATTAAAAAAAAAAAAAAATGATTATAATTAATTTATAAATAATTTATTAATTAATAATAATAATATTTAAAAAATTGTTTTACTTTGTAGCGCTTTGAGATTTGATCCAAATGTAAAGTGCATAATAAATTAAATGTATTATTATAATTATAATTATTATTATTAAATCTTGCTGACAAACAGAGAAATGCACAGAGGTGAAAACAACCTCTTTGTCGAGGTAATGAACACATTCATTTTGAGGTTTAGTCTACTCTGACTTATTCATTAAGTCCGCCACGGAGGTTTGTTTTCACCTATGTCTGTTTTTGGTTGTTTATAAAACAGATTTCCATGAAACCTCCAACCCGGCGAGCCAGGATAGGCGGTATAAAATATTAGTATGGATCTGGATAGAGGAGAAAGTCTAGGACTATTTCTCACCTTTTTAACATTGCAAGATATGTGATTCAACATTTTCTTTAATTTTACAGAATTACACCTACTGTATATCATGCTTGATTTGGGATTGGTAATGACATTCTGCACTATTAGATGCATATCCACATAAAATGCGTATAAACCACACAGGATTATATCTTTAAAGGGGGTAGTCTATGATGAACTGGTCACTTGTCCAGGGTGTACTCTACCTCTCCTCACAGCTGGGACACGCCCCATTTCCTAAGTGGTTAGGGAAATTCGATGGATGGATTGAATACATCATGTTAATGATTGGTTACATGGTAATGATTTTGATTTTGGATTATTTTGAAATTGTGTCTTTACAAAGTGAAATTGAAACGTAGGTTTGAACAGACACTGTTTGGGATACCTGGTTGGGACTTTAACTTTTAAGCTTTTCGCACATCCACTCCTCTGGCCAAGGTGAAGTGGCGGGATCTGACAGCATGAGGTTACCTTGGAGATTATCATTGAGGGTCTCCAAGGGGTTAAATTGAAACCCTGCAGCCATTTATTTTTCTTCCGGTTAATATTTTATGTTTTCCGTTTGTAGGTAACATTATTTCCACTTTCTGTCTTTTCAATCACTTTGTAATGTAATTACCTCTGAGGTCTGCCTCTGCCCAGGTCCCATCAATCTGCATCTATCTACTTTTTACCTTTACATCTCACTCTGACTATATTATTTTCAGTTCTTCATCCGGGGATTCTTGGGATAGAAATTTTCTCCTCTTGATCACTTCTTAACAAATTTTTCCTGTAAATACACATATTTGGGCAAATTATGAATGGTCCCATTTTGTAGCTGAAATCAGAAAGACAAAGCTTCCAACGTGAGGAAGCCCTTTTTAGTGATTTATTGGAATTTGATTGGAACAAGGTTTTTCATAAATGTTGTAGAACTGGCTTGGAAATATTGTTATAATGCTTTATTTTAAAAATAAAATTGAAATCAACATGGTCCCTTCTGCAAATTCAGAGATAAAGGACAAATGATTACTGAAAGAAAGGCGGATTCCTTCAGCTCAGCTCATGAATGCTATGTCTCAAGCTGCCTGGCTGATCTATAGGCATCTAAGAAATAGTTGTACCACCTTCATAAAAAAAGAAAGAAAAAAAGACAGTTTTACCTGTCTAACATTACCAATATTAGAAATAGCAATAAAATCTTCTTACGGAAATCTATAAGCGAATCAATTGCCAGTCCAAATTGTTAAAGACTTATCAAAAGGCCATCACTAAACAGGGGTCTACGCCACCACCTTTCACCCACATGCACTGAAGTTTTAACCTCTCACGCTCTTACACCGGCGTTCACTCTCTGAATAATGTTATCTGAATAACAACTCACATTACGGATGATCCAGTACGTAATCAAGATATTTGTGTCCACAATGAACCTGATAACCCATAATAATGCTGGTGGAAACTGTCCCCATGTGAGCCAGCGACTCTCAATCAGTCAGTCCATCAGTTTGTACGGAAGATATACCTTGATAAGAGTTGAGTCTTCAACTAACAAAAACTTAATTTCTGTACTGCTTCAATGAGCACTTAGTTTCTTCGGATTCCTTCTTTGAGTCTCTTCATCCAGAACAAAATGCAGAGACTTTGTTCATTTCCATACATAGAATTTTATATTTCAACCTTTTAGCTTTACACATCTTACTGTGGTAGGGGTATAATGAGCATTAAAACAACTTGACCCTAGCAAATTTGCAGGTCTTGGCAATCTTGATCCTTAATTTCTGACATCTTTATACTTTATTTCTCACGTTGGTGTTACAGTCGATCCTCTGAATTATCTTTTATAATATTACTCTCTCTAACAATGACTTTCCTAATATATGGAAGATTGCTTATGTTCTCATATTAATGAAAAGAGTGCATCCCTCAGTCATTAATACATATCCAGTAAAAAAAATTGCCGAAATCAGTTATTTCTATTAATCCATTTTAGAGAAATTCATTTTGGATTGTGGAAATTGTAGATTCAAATGGTATCTTATTAGAACACCAGCCAGGATTTTGAAAACAGCAATCACACACAATAAGGTCTACAATGAAAGTAGTGAATAACATTATTGAACTTTGCTGCCCTTTATATATATATATAATCAGGACTTTCAGCACAGTCAACTATGTCACCAGGTTGGGCAGGATCTATAATATGAATTATCTGGACATGCTGTAAGTTGGTTTTGAATTTACTTAACTGGTAGAAACCTGTGTGTCCACTTCAAGGAGGTCCTCCTCAAACTTCCCCTCTGTCTCAAAACGTATATACCAGGGTTCCATATTAGGACTACTGCCATATCTGTCAACTACCTCTGTGAAAACTTACCAAATGCTTCTTTCTGCTATCGGACACATGATAGCAGAAATAAGCATTATCTATTGTTCATCACCTTCACTAGTGCAAACCCTTGAGTTCCTGAAGTCGGCCTTTAAAGCGCTCAGTCTCATTTGACTGAATGTTAACTGATGTTGTATGCAGATAAATTAAAATTGTAGAACACACACCACTGTATGTTGCAATCTGTTGCTAAGTCCCCATCTTTTTATTTCTGCAGACCTTCACAACGTTATGTGTTTGTTCATAAATCTCTCCTTGGGCTGCTTCTTTTTCATCTTTGTACATTCATGTAAAACCAAAAGCTACGTGGTCTATGCTGTCAAACTATTATACAAAAATGGTCACCAGGGTTAAAAACTATTAGGGCAAAAGGCCTGTACATGCTTTCCTTCTGTCTGAACTAATTAACAGAATGAACTGGAACTGAGAGGACTACTTACTCCAGGGAAATAAAAATCCATTTCAAAAGATCGAAAATATTATTCTTGGACAGGATAATTGCTTCTAAAATTTGCACTTAAATAATTTTACTTCATTTAGACCTTTTGTTGTGTCATTCATTTGTATGTGCGTATGTTTAAGTATATGAAAGTTGTTTCCTTGTCTACGATATGAATTTATCACTCGATGTCTCCCTCTCTTTCTCACCTGACAATCAGAGGACCACACTGTTCTGGAGGGATCTTAGCACAGAGTTCCTGCAGCTGCAGCAGGTCGTTGGGTGTAAGCTCATAGGGCTGTTGGGAAGGGATGTTGGCCAGCCAGGTGTAATCAGCTGTGGATGAGGAACTGAGACGCCTGCGCCGACCTTCTGTTGCCTGCTCCAAACGGATGCGTTCAATTCGCTTCACCATTGCCCCCAACTCCAGCATTAAAGTATTGGTAACCAGTTCCTCAGTTGTGCGATGTCCAGGCACTATGGGCTCCAGGGAGAAAACAGCAGACCAAGGAAACATATTCTGGCAAATAAGGACAGAATTGGTGTGTAAATATAGATATAGTAATAAATGAACACAAACAAATATGACAGACAGAGAGATGGAGAGATCTATGTCTTACCTTCAAATAATGGTCTAATGAATAATAGGAAATAGGAATAAATTGAATTCCTTTTTGACAGAAATCCACGTGTTGCTCTAACCCTAACACCAACCCTAACTCAAACCCACCATGGACTTTAAAAAGGGATGAAACACACAGCTACCTGGCTGTGACAGTCCTTCACAGACTGTTTACACTTCGGTGAGGAGCTAATGGAGAGTAGTGTGATAGGGATTGAGAATGAATGTAATCCTGTATTTAGAAATGCATATGACAAGAGGGGCTTACCCCACATGAGTGCGTGCCTGGGCGACGTCAGTAAGACTGACAGAAATCATGTGGGATATTTAAATAATAGCATGGGTACACTGGCATATTAAGCTCTTCACTTCATGTTGATAATGTCTTCTTTTGAGACTGTTTACTCATTTTATTCTTTTAAAAGAATGTTTTGGTTCATAGACACACGTTCATGTACAGTCTTTCACGGTGTCTGACAGACATGTTTCAGAACAATTTACGAATTTTATCTAGCCTACTTTCACTTGTTTTCAAACTCATACTCATCCAAGTTGATAGCCAGCACAGCTCTTGAAAAAAAGTGCATGTCTGAGCATTGGCTGCACACTAATCCTTCAGGCGCAAAACTACCGGACTGGTATTGCCAAGCATAACACTAAGATTACGTAACATCCAAACTAATCACTCTTTTGTCACTCAGGTGTTAACAGGCCGTCCACTAGCTCGCCTTCATAAACCAAAAACATTCCCATCAGTTATTACACGTTATTGTCATTATAGCAAATGTAACCATTTTACAGCATGAAATGGCAGCCTAAGCTCCTCACTCAGATACACTTCAGTGAAAAGGACTACATGAAGAAAAAGATTTAAAACTCCAGGCGTTCCCTCTAGGGAACAGCAGAAAAAGCGTAATGGACACCTTTCGTTTGACGTCACTTCAGGGCAGTAACAAATGCCACCAGTTCCCTGTTACCAACAATTTATGTTTAAAGCTGTTGTATATTGCATATTTTGGAAACATTTTTTAAGAGCAGTGAAAACATTAAATAAAGGTTGCAGTAGGACAATTAAATTGGTCCATGGTACTAGACCTATATTCGACATTAGTCGTGGGATAAGACGGGCTGCCGCTTTCGCTCTGTATTTCTTCTTCTTGTAACACAAATGATTGCAGTTGTTAAGAAATATCCATTTCATGGTATAATAGCATTGGGTAGGGAATTTGAATGGTCTCAGCTTGCAGAAGATATAACATTCATTTAAGTATGTGTCCAAAGCAGTTAGATGTAGTGATGAACTTTCTGCAGTGTCAGGTCTACAAATTAGCTTAAATAAATCTGCTTTATTTTCTCTGAGAGAATGAGATATATCAGAAGTTTATGGTATTCCTGTGAAAAATACGGTCACCTATTTGGGGGTTATCATTGATAAAAATGAAAACACTGCAGATACTTCAAAACTATAATAGAGCAATAATCTAAGAGGTTCACCATGTGGTTGATGAGAAATCTTTCTTTGAATGGCAGAGTTCACCTTTTCAAAAAATGGATGATTGTATTCAATTTCATTTGGAGAAATAAATGAATATAATGAAATATCTATATATATATCAATGATTACATTTCTTGTTAAAACAGCCAGAAACCCCATTTGGAGGCCTCGCCCTTAAACACACCACCGCAACTGTGCGTGTCGTCTCCCCCTCTCTCAGCACATGGTGTCTGCCTGCAGCCTGTCATAGTAATTAGTGCCAAAAAAAGTGGCCGCCGCCATATTGGTGGCTGAACAACAAAGCGATGCAGATTGAGTTGAGACCAAATACAAGCAGTTACAAATCACATATGAAATCATTCAAACCCAATATTACAGCAGATGGCATTCCGATCGAGATTTCGATTAGCGATAGCTAAATTGTGTGCATTGTTTGGTCGCACAACCAGTACAATAAGGTGAGGTGATCACGCATTAAGACGACCAAACAAATGAGCGGTCTGAAATGGCATGATCTGTGGATTACAAATCTTTTATGGAAGTGTTTCACGCCATCTAAATACCACTATATTTGGTTAGATAAAGTCCTAACAGGTATGTGTTAGTGTTCACAATATTGTTTTTTGTCAACTTGAACTTTGCTAATGGTTAAACTCTTATTCAATGTATATAATATGTATAATGCACCCCCAATTAAAGTATAGCACATGCTTCTATTTTCAATCTCTGTCCCAGAAACGAATTTCGACAACAAGCTGGACAAAATCTGATATTTTGACACAAATCCATTCTACTCGCACACATAATAATAATAATAATAATACATTTCATTTATAATGCACTTTACATTTGGATCAAATCTCATGACAGATCATTTTTCTGGAAACATCCAATGCCCTTCACCAGCGTGACACAAACGTGGTTGTAAACTGTCAAAAAGCTATCTTGAAAGCTTAGTAATGTCCCCATGTATGGGTTCTTTCGTTACAAGTAATTTATCTAACGACATAGCTAGCAATATACTTGTGTATGTCAACTACGCTCTTTCCTCCTCGTGTAGATCGGTATCGACGGCTAAACGTATCTTCTCGCGATATCTCACTTTCATTGTTGTCTCTAATTTGTCCACATCGCGTAATTTCGGAACTTTTGCTTGCCAAGGCCCGTTATTGCTCTCTCACTAAACGCTATCACCTGCTACTGTTTACGAGTCCTTGCCCACTATAATGGCCGAACTAAGAATCATGGGAAATTGTGACGTCAGAGAATTGCTGTACGTCTCCAAAACTTGTGGCGAGCTTTCAATGGGACCCGACCGTATGCTCTAGACAAGCCTGGTCTAGAGCATGGTCAATGTACAATGTACAATGTGTGTACTTGCAATATTTAATGTGTTTAATCAAAGTCACGAAGAATCGAAAGAATACGAATTTCTCTGTAAATCCTTAAAATGAGAATTCTGTAACATTTTTTTTTTTGCACCTAATTTGACTCAGGATATTGTGGCTTTAGCTTAAAGGTGCAAGTCACACTGTAGGTAATTAATAATAATAATAATAATACATTTAATTTATAATGCACCTTACATTTGGATCAAATCTCATGCAATGTAATTGCAGTTCATTTTCTGGGTATTCAAATTACTCAGAACTGAACCACCAAATCCCAGATTACATTTAAAATCCGGAGCCTACTTGGAAGACTAAATGATTATAATGACTATTCTAATCTAATTACTTTTATGTTTGATGTTGGAACAGTATTAAACAGAAAGATCGTGTATTTCTACAAGTAAACAGCCAATGTTGAATTATGAATGTATTAATGGTTAAATGCTGCACAGCTATAGCTGCCATCTTTATCAGGCCTGAATTATCCTCACATTCATCGTAAAAAGCACAATATCAACACAGCAAAACACATACAATACAACACTGTCAGAGGGGCAAGCTTGCAAACCGTCTTTTGCATTACCCTTTATACTTTTGGAAAGCTTATTTCATAATGCTGCAGCAGATTGAATAGCAATTTTACCATGACAAATTCTTAGAATTGTTTAAGTGTGTGCGTGTTCTCAACCCACATTTTTCACATTGTATAGCAAACTCGTATAATCGGTCAGGGATTTATGTTTGCTGCATTTGATGTTACTTTTTACTATTACCAAATAAAAACAACTTTATAATTAATCAGTTTGCTCATTACTTGGGTCCTCCAAAGTCTGGGACTGCCACTGACTGGAGAACGTGCACCACTAAAATGTAACTGCATTATAAATTAAATGTATTATTATTATTATTATTATTATTATTATTATTATCTAGCACACACTATGGCCGTGGTTATTAGATACATCACTTTTCTGTAATTATAAAAAGTCAATCATTACGAGTTATCATTGGGACGTGGCTGCCCTAGACATTAACATTAGATGTTTGACTGAAACTAAAGTTCTTAGTGGGTTCATGGTGAGGCCTAGTCGCTAGAGGTCATCAGAGGGTCGCGCACTTTTCCCAAAACATTCCAACTACGTCACCAAAGTCGCTCCTCCTCTTACCTCGGCGACTCTCCTGCTTGCTTGTCAATTGCACGTGATGCTCTTTCGTTGTCTAATACATGTAAAGTACCAGTTGATGTCTGTTGTTAACACCCGTTTAACTCGGCCGATCATTTATTATGACTGAGGTCTAAGGCTTTGGTTACTTTTAAACTGCGGGGTGAAAGTCCCGTGACAGCTTTTTGCGAGCTTCCCTGGCGGCTGGCGCCCTTTGCGATACGGCAGTGAATGGTAAGATCTGGAAGCTGTAGTTCGAAGTTAGCGAATAGCTACACTATAAAATGTATATATCACTTATCCACTTGTAGCTGTAGTCGAGTATGTCTGATATTCTTGTTTTCAGGAACAGCGAAACACAACGACACAACCTGTGAGGAGTGACAGTAACTCAGCTAACCGATCCTAGATAAAGAGCTAACAGCCGTGGGACTGGAATGTCAAAACTGGGTTAAGTTGAAGTCCCGATGGGACCACAGCTGTCCTTATTCAGGCAGTTTGACTTTCGCATTTGATTCACTTGGGGGCATTTACTTCCCCCCATGATGTAATTTGGGTAAAAATGTCAATGTGTTCTCTGGACATGGACCAGTTGTTGTATGAGAGTGATAGAGAGGAGAGTTCAAGAGTTTCATGTTAAACATAAACATGAAGTGCTCTTGGATTGTTGCCAGGTCTGTGTTGGAAAACAGTGACTCACAGCTGCCCAGTGGTGACAACCAGTGTCTCCCTGATGGATCAAAGCATTAGAAACATATCGTACTCAAAATAGGAGAAGTAGATGGATGAGCAGATTATGAAACCATGTTTGGAGACATGAGGTTCGACCCGGATCATCTGTTTCATGTTTGACTGAAGTCAAGACGTGAAGTCAAAAAACTAATGGATTGACATGACGCTACCTGCACCTTACTTAACATGCCTATACTTTTTTTTTGTTTCACACTGTGTGTGTTGCTAGGTTCTTCACTGAAGCCCCCTTGACTCCTGAAACTGCTCGATTCTGGATCTACAGAGCAGGAGTAGGACAAGTCAGTCAGTATATTCTTTCAACACAATCAACTACCTGATGTTGTAACAAGTTCCTATAAATATATAAAGGATATGTTTACTCAAGTGTGTCTGACAATGTAGACAAACAAGAAATCCAGAAGAAACAGAATTTTTCTTCTTTCTGACCCCAATAGGCCAGGACAGAGTGAAATGAGCTGGGCTGAGGAGGACTGGACTGTTGGGCTGTCTGGACGGGTTCTGCAAAAGGTTAAGGAGCTCAAGATCCAACAGGACCGTCTGTCCAGAGAGATCAAACAAAAGCAACTGCTTCTGGACAACTTTAGTGCTAGCCTTGAAAAGCAGGCTGTTAAGGTAAGAAGCCATGTCGGTTTATGCTTGTTATTTAAAGTCACCCCTAGGGATGTCACTATATCACATTTTGATGCCACCATTATTGACAGTAATTAATCCAGGTTTTCATGATTATTGACATATTGGAATAGTGCTGGGCGATTCTGGATTAAAAAAAGTCACTGATTTTTAGTTTAGAATTGAGATTGTGATTCTCTTCACGATCTTCCCATTCAGTTAACATTATATTACCCTTTATTATGTACATGAAAAATAAAAAAACAGCATGCACAGTCGGTGTGTGACACTAGTGTGTGTCATAGGTAGATGTGTGCGGTCGCTAAAAGGTTAACCCAAACAGTTCTGCTGTGCACTCGAGTTGGCCTGGGTGCATATGACTCTCATATTGACACTCTCCCCATTTTCTAATCCCATCTAAAAACCCAGCTGTTTAAACTTGCTCATTCTATGTGATCGCTTTGTTGACCTTGCATTTATTTAGAGCTTTTATTGCATATCCTTTTAGTACTTTCCTAATACTTATTGTCTTGTTTTTATTGTGAATCTGTAAGGTGACCTGAAAGGTTCACATGAATAAAATGTATTATTATTATATGTCCAAGACCGACTGAATCAAGGAGAATACTGACTGAGCCCATCTGTTTTCATGTCTGAACCCAATTGTGTTCGATGATATTACGACTAGGTGAAGCACTGAGTTTTTAAACTGTCACACAGTTGCTGCTACCATGATTACCGCTCGTTCATTTACCCTGATTTCTCATTTTGGCGGAGTAAGCGGCTGTAAATGGGGTCTGTTGGCGCCCCTATGCTCTTAAAGCTAATTTTTTTAACAATTTAAATACAAACATTACATACTATCATCAGCCATCATATAGGCATATAAATGTTATGAATTGCTTCGTTAGACTCTACATCCAGAGAACTAAATCAACATCCCTCTAAACAATCCCTGCATGGTTTTAACCTAACCAAAGACATGTCTTTTTTTAAGTCCTTTGTGGTTCAAGCTCATCGTGAAAATGTACTGCTGGAAAAGTAACTGATAGCGTTCAGGGCCTCATCGCAATGTCACTTAAAAACAACTCCCATACCGAAACATTTAATGGGCCAACACAGAGACACAGACAGTGGATCCATCTATTTTATTTTACTGTATCACTCGGTTTTCACTACGATATCTTGAAAGTATTATGTTAAATTGGCAATCTAGAACACAATTTCTAAATATTTGCCAAGACCGAGTCCGATTCTGAGAGACTATTGGTCGAACCTGGCCTAAACCGGTTGAGCATTCCTGTTTTTTTCATCTTCAAAACCCTTCGGCCGAGTATCTACACTCTAGTGCACACCTCCTCAATGTTGTTACGATTGAAAGATTAGTAGCCGGAAAAATGGTGATAAGTGGTAGAAAGAAAAAATCTGAAATGAAGACGTTAAGGAGGGATGGGACTACCACTCCTGTTTCTGTTTGTGCTACATGAGGTTGGCTCTCAAGCTACTCAGTAAACCTCCAAGTTAGTAACTAAGTTGCTAACTAATTTTAGCACTTACCACTGCGCCACCGTGCTGCACTACTCTTTAGTAGTTATGGATCTCTTGTAATCCATTCTTATAATTGAAGTTATACCAGTGACTTCTGCACTGGTATAACTTCATTTAAAAATCCATTCTTGGTCTGCTGCTGAAATATTTATCAACCTACATGTCGCCCAAAAAGTACAATCATAGCTGGCGTTTCCAGGCCTTCATTACATTTAATCTCCCTTCAACATGTCCTGAGCTCGGCAAAAAGTAATTCTCGTTCTCAGCCCCTTCAACCTGGAAAACGCTACAGCAGGACCTGAAGCTGTCCAGCTTGATTCCACTTTAAACTTATTTTAAGAGTGATGGAGAGTGATTCTTTGGAAACCTGTTCCTGTTTATAAAATATTTATCTGCTTCTACTTTGCACTTTAACTTGTATTGTACAATGTATTGTATTGTTAAGACTGTCTGTATGTAAATGTTTCTATGTTCTGTGTTGTTATATGTTCAAAACAGGTCTCTCTTGTGAATGAGACCCTTGGTCTCAATGAGATTACCTGTATAAATAAAGGTTAAACAAATGTAAAATAAAACACCACTTAATACAAGGCATACCAAAGCAAAATCTGAGCCTTGGCTAAATGACACGACTCGTGTTGCAAGACGTGAGTGCAGGAGAGTTGAGCGTTGAATGAAAACCAAGCTGCAGGTGTCTTATGTTGTTGTAAAAGGAAGCTGGAGAAGTTAGAGAACTGTTTAAATCGGAAAAGACTAAACATTTCTCTTATATTATTTCAAATAATTTACACAAACCGCACGTTCTTCTTAAAACCATCAGTTCCATCCACTTTTTGGTTGACAACATTGCCTCAGTTAGAGCTAACTTCTCACTCTGCTTGTTTGACCCAACTGTTACTGTCACTTGATCGGCTGTTTTTGATCAGTTTGAGTCTGTGTCTCTTTCTTGTCTAACAAAGATTGCTGCACAACTTAAACCCGCAGGCTGTCCAACAGATGTTTTCTCATGTTGCCTTTTTAAAGAGGCCTGGGAAACTATTAGACCAAATGTCCAAAATATTATTGACATCAGTCTTTCTATAACGTCCTGCCTTAAATAATTTGTGGTACAACCGTGAATTAAAAAAGCCAACTTGGACAACTCTGTTCTTTCAAATTTCGGGGCTATCTATAAATCTCCATTCATGTCCAAAATTTTAGAAAAAGATATAACTACAGGCTTTTTTAAATGCAAGTGGCATTATTGAGGTCTTGTATTCTGGATTTAAAGCCCTGGTCCTGGTATTGTGCAGGCTGGGCAGGTTGTTCAACTATATGCCTGCGATTTTGCTGCACACTTTGACTATGTTTTGTAGTCTATTTTCATTTTTAATGTTAACAAGCCCATACCACACGAAAGAGAATGTCCTGATTTGATAAAACAAGAATAAAATATTTTCATAAAAGTAAAGTTGACGTTATGATAATGAAACTTCCTGTAGATGCACTGATGAGCTATTTGATTGCAGCATTTACCTGGGGCTCAAAGCTCAACTTGTCTTATATTACATCGCATGGTATTTATATATATTATATATGAGCTCAAAGTCCGTTAGACAACAAATTAAAAAAAAAACAACAGCCAACATTAATTAACATTTTGATCCTTCTAAGTCTGACAACCAGATTCAGTCCGGACCGTTTTGTAAATCGATGTGGATCCAGATCTGATTGACAACAGACATAAGTGCATTCTTCACAATTCTCTTAAATGTCTTCATAAGAATAGGGGTAGGTGCCACAGACCGATAATCATTTAGCGTTTTTAAACGCAGAGGAACAATTACAGACTCTTTCTAGATACGGGGCACCCTGCAGAGATGGATAGATGTTGTAAAGATAGTAGAGAAGATGCCTGCATGCTGCGCTGCACAATTTTTTAAGAATACTACCTCCAATTCTATCAGGTGCAGGACTTTTCCTTTCCTTTACGCCCCAGAAAAGTTTCACTACCTTGTTGTTCTCCTCACCTCTATCAAGAGATCAACAAGGTTGATCACCGCTGTACCCAGAAACTCCATTTTTAGAACGGCCAGCTCATTGCTAAAATCATTTACATTAAACGATTATGAAAAGTTTTCAGTTCATTGGAGAGGTCAGCAGCAGATGTACCCTTGAATGATATTGCACATTGAAATCCACTGTTTCAAACCTTGATGTCAGAATGGACAGTCTTGATTAAACTTGATAAACAGATAAATGATGTGGTGAAATCCAGACCTTTTCAAGCAGACCTTCTGTTTTTTTTATGTCAGAACCAAACCTATGTCCGACACAGTTAACAAAGCTACCCCTTGTCTTTTTACCCTGATGCCAGCGGTGTAAATGAGCGTGAAAGGGAACTGTTTTTAGCTCTATGTCTTGGTCTATGTCTTGGTGTTTTAAGACTTCAAACAAACATTACACAATGTCATCAGAGGTTATGAATGTATAGAAATTGTAGTCTTACCATTGAAGAATTACATTGAAGAACTACATTTAATTTATATTTATATATTTTTCTGCATGACTTCCGGTTGTTTTAAACTTAGCGGAAGGCATGTTTTGCTCAACGTACTCCATGGTTTAAGTTAGGCTACTACAGGAGAATTTTACTGCTAGAATGGAAATGTCTAACTTATGATGTGTTCACAGGCTCAATGAACTGTCACACAAAAAACACCTCTAATACTGAGAAATGACATAGGTCAACATAGAGAAAGAATGTAAGTTCATTATTTTTTATTTGTTGTTGCACTGTTTTCACAAAGATCTCTTTAAAGTATCATGTCAAATTAGCTATTGTGAATCCGCCCAAATTTGCCATTGGCTATTCCTGGTGTGACTGAGCCCCACTTAAACCCGAATATAATTTCTAAATATATGTCTAAACCTGGCCCGTTCTGTTGGGTTCATGTACGTGACTCGAGATGAGAGAGGACACTTCCTCTTGCCTCACATATAAAATTTAAGGTTTTTTTTCTATGTTTCATTCAACAACTGTGAGAAAATCTAGTTCTAATCTCTATGGAAATGTGGTCAAAGAAGCAAACACTTAAATCTAATGTGATTTGATATACCAAACTATAATTAGTTTGCCTCTCAAGGTTACATTGTGTACTTAATTTAATTTAGGTTTACCAAAATGAAAGGGACTGAATACTTCTCCATACAGGCATGTTCCATTTCAAAAATATTTTTGTGGGTCAAGACCCATGACACTCATTTGTAACTTATTCAAACTACTGTTGGAGTAAGTTTCTAATAATGAAAACTATTGATTTTAAATTGTTAATCAGTAAAATAAGTAATTTATCTGGGAGGTTGACACTGTTGCAAGGTATGTTTGCATGTAACATTGCCAAATGGGGCTGAGCCCCTCTAATGGTCTTATCCTAGAATTGCCCGTGAATTGTGCAGCTGACAGCATACCCACACCCAAACACACTCACACACGCAAGTAAACACACCCCCACACACACATTGTGGAAGGGTGTGGAGAGAGAAATGGTCTGTGGTCACCACCTGCAATACCATTCCAGTTTTGGGCTAGTCTTGCCGTTGCCTCTTTTTTCGACCTGTTGCCACTTTCATTTGCACCAAAGAAGCTGAAACTGACTCGCTTATTCTCTTTAACTGGACAGAGTGATATTCCAGAAGTTTAACTGACTTTGAGGCTTTATCATACTCAACAAACCAAGAAATTGGTTTGTTGATCATCACAGTATCATACAACTGACTTTGTATGATACTGTGATGATTAGAAGTTCCCATCATGCTTTTGAGCAGTGTATTATTCAAAGATATTTGTCTCCTAATGCTCACTTTCCTGTTAGCTGTGACTATAGCTGAATATTTTCATATTGATGTTTTCTGGGCAGGACTCTTTCTAACGTGAAGTTTTGCACAGATTGAACATCGGAAATGGACACTTTGAGCACATGGGTTTAATGGCAAGATTCCTGAGTAATGAGGACCTTGTTTTTTTTGTAGCGAGACAACAATTATCGCCACTCTTCTTATTTGTTCAAAAACTCACATCCTTCACAACAATGCATCTCCAACTTGTTATGACTTTCCTGACTCCATTTGAAATGTGTTGGTTTACGGACTGGTGGTACTGCATCGCAGTGTAAAACATGTAATCTCCTGTAGCCTCAGTGTTGCTATGAGAAGAGCTTATTTATTTTTATTCAGGTGTCTTCAAGGCTTGTCTTTTAACCAACTTGTGAATTTGGGCTAGATAAGATTATGACCAGCCGTGGTTTGACAATTACGTGTTTCATGGCCACGCAATACCCGTTAATCAACAACTCAAGTTCAGGCAAACTCAAAATACAATCCCTTGAAGCTAAAAACTATCCCTAAACTGCACATGCAATTCAATATGGCCGACATGCTGTTAGGTTTACATGACAGCATCAATATAGAGACCTTTTGGTAGGTCCTGACATGATAATCATTTGTACCGAATTTTAGACTTGAGATTGAGTACAATAGGTTAGGGTCTTTTGAAAATGAAAAGGGGCTGCAGTGAAGCCATTTTTGCCACACCTTTTGCTGAGACCCATTTAAACATCAATTTTTGCAATGACTGACGTGTCCACCGAATTTCTTGGTTTGTTGAGTATGATAAAGCCTCCAAAAATGTGATCAAACTGGAGAAATAGTAATGAAGAAGAAGAATAATCCCTACAAAAACAGCACTTTCAGTGCTCAGGACCAAATAAAAGACTAGTTTTGCATACCCCTTAAATTGATCAAAGGTAAATGTTCCCCTATTTGAAAATATAGGGCATAGTCGGTCCCTGACGGCATATGTTATTTTCAATTTTTGTTAAATATAGTTTAGTTTATAGGTTACAATTTATCATTCTCTTTTCTTCTCCCATCTTTTGCATAGCATGAGGAGGTGCGTGGGGAACTGCAGTTGGTGCAGAGAGAGCTCCAGATGGTTCGAGACGAGGCCAAGGCAGTGGTGATCAGCAAGGAACGTCTTACAAAGGAGTTTCAGACGAAGACGTCCCATGTTTGCGCTATCGAGGGCCAGCTAGATGCTGCTCGCACCCTAAACAACAAACTCAACCAAGAAATCAAATGGTTGGTAACAGTGGACATCATCTTGGACCATTATCTTAGTTATTATTTTAGCATGAGGAGGATTTTCTAAGTACCATTGAAAGGTCATAGCTAAGAGTTTCCTATTAAGACCTATTGACAAAGCTCCTAAGAGTAACTTTAACATAGGAATTGGACAAACTCTTGTTGTGAGCCTGTTGCATGGCAGCTTGTTAACAATCAATAAGTGTCAGTATGAAGAGAAGAAAAGCTCTAATATGATCATAAAACCCTTGCAATCAAGGGGATTTTTTTAAAAGTTCTGTATCAGAGTAGGTTTTTAAAATGTTGACAAGCTTACAAAGCATATAAAGTTAGGAGTCCTAAAGTAAGGCGTGACCATTCTTCATTTTTTTTAAACTTAAGTTACTCCTAAATCAGTACGTGAGGAGCCATCGCGCATACTCTAAGGGGTTTCCTGTTAGGCTACTCAACTGACATTATTGAATACCAAAGAAATGATGGTTCCTTATCAAAAGACACATCATTTCATTGCATCATACTTGCTTCCTCCTGGGACCTGTTTGTTTTCTGAACCACATTGAACTCTTTCCCTCTGTTTTTCCTTCATTCCTCTCTCTGGTAGGCTAGAGGCGAAGCTGGAGGAGTTGCAGAACAGCACCAGATCGGCAGATACCACTAAATTTTCTACACCCTGCTGGAATACAACATCACCCTGGGAACACAATGGTAGAGTACTGTATCTCTAGGATATATAAGTCATGTTTTTATTCCCTCTATTGTTTGATTTCTCTGTCTTTCCGTATCTGCTCAGCTTTTGTCTTTATTTCTTCTATTGGATTTAAGCCAAATCCGTATAATGTGTTTTTGCCCTGTAGGAAGCAAAAGGGAGGAAAGGGGTTATGGAGATGAAGAACACGGTCGATTGCTTAAAAGCCGAGTAAGTACCAGCGTGATTTTATGCTAAGAGATGCATATGGTCAACGATATGTTAAAACTATATTTGATTGGTTGCGTATTCGACTTGTCGCTTTTATTTATCATGTTCTTCTCAACAGACTTATAATTTGGCTTTTACAAGGTTTTTGCAATTTTCTTACTGTACAAAATGCTTGATTTTAATAAAACCTTCAGTTCATGTCCTAACCAAAGGTTGTAGTACGTTCATGTGGCTCCCCTTAGTTGGATATTTTGCAGCCAAATTCCTTCCCTGGCGTGAAAATCCCATTTTTCGCACATTTTGGGCACATAGGCTATCCAGCTGTACCAAATGTAAAGTCCTCCTGGTTATATCCCACAAATCTGTGGAAAGTAACGTATACTTTTATGGTAAATCCATTTGATGCAGCAGTCATACAAGTTTTGGAGCAAATTCATCAATAGTTTTGCAGGATGTTACTGTAATATTATATCGTTATAGCTTATTTTATCTTAAAGAAATCAGACAAGGATAGAAATGTCAATATTTTTTGTGTTAAATAATTTACAATGTCTACTATGTTACTATGTGTGATTATACACACATTGTAAAAGGTACAATGTAACTGTCAGTGTATATAAATTATTTTAGCTCTTACTGCCCCATACACACCAAAGTTAAGCAGATACACCTGACAGTTGTGGTTCTATTTTAAGTTTATTGTGGGTATGTAATTCAGATGAGGGTTAACTTAAAATGACCATTATATAGAATTGGTTAATAACATTAGCAATGGCTGGCTTTCATTAAAAAACTGTAACAGTGACGCACAGAATGTGGAATGCAGCAATCATGAACGTACCTGCAAGTTTCCTTCTATGAGATGTCAAAATGTTGTGGAACCTGTTCAATCTCCAGTTGTTGGAATGACGTACTTAGTCATTCCTTTGGTTTTATTCGATTGCTATCATCCCCCTTCCTTCTTTAGCTAGGTTTACCTTCAGTCAATCAAGTTGTGAGATATTATTGATATTATTTTCCATTTTTCTTATTGTCAACAAATGGCATGAAAAGAACAAACCCACCTAAGTTTAGGTCCTTAGTTGTGGATGGCTCTCAGACCAAAGCCCATTTGTTCCTACTGAATACAGGAATCTTCAAATATGTGGTAGGTTATAAAATGCTCAATAATTCTAGAAAATTAAGACCATGGTTATAGTTTTAGCAAATGTTAGTCAAGCAATTCATTTACCAGTTACATTTCTTTGAAGTAAAAATAATTAGGAATATCAACCAATTTTTACTTTAATGTCGTTAACTTGTTGTTAACTACTGAACTCCATCTTTTTGAACTGTATTTTTACAGGCCATGAAGTAAAGGTTGTAACAGTTGTGAGCTGGTACCCTTTACTGTTCACACTGTGACAATGAAGCGTCTTCAGCTAGATGCTTAAAGTGAAAGAGCAATTAACGTTTTACACTGTTAACTGTCTTGAAATGTTCTTTCTTCTTAACATTCTTACGAACCCCTTTTATTTCTTCATTCAATCCTCCTCACCTCCCTTCAGCAGCGACTCCAGTTCTCTGATGTGGCCAGAGACTCTTTGCCGGGGCTGCAACAAAAGAACACACCACTACGCCATCCATCCATCCAGACAGACTCCTTCTCCACCCCCCCGTCTGTATTTCCATGGGAGCGGGATTGCAGAAGGCCAACAAATAGGAGACAATCCACCCCCTCTCCCCAGAAGCCTTGTGCTGATGTCATCAGTCCAGTCCAGTTGGATCTCCGGTGTTCTCAGAAGGAGAGGGACTGTAGGACAGACACAGACAGTGAGTTTGGATATCAAATGATCAGCTATTTGTTATGACACAACTGTTGCCACTTTGCAGTTGTTGTCCACACTCCCCACTCAGCCTGGTAGTCTGCCAGCTAATTTAATAACATTGGCATGATAACTGTAGGTATTTAGACAGATGGACTGAAGTAATGTGTTCTCGGTTTTACTCTGGTTATTAACCCTTTTTCTATTAAGTCTTACTTTGTAAGGTGGGCGCTTAATAATTATGATACTTAATTTTAGATGTCTTACATACCTCATATAAAGGGTTGTGCAGACAATAATACACGGTGGTGATGCTATTTACAGAGGGAGCCATGTTGACAAACCTAATACCAATGAGAAGTATCCCAAAAGGGAGAATATAATACATTATTTTGGGACAAACTGCAAATATATATTGTTTTGGAATCCCTGATAATGCCATGGTTCATTATCAGTTGGGGTATGTGTCAGCAGGATAAGCTTTATCAAAGTCAAAGTCAATTTTATTCTCATTTTCTCACATGTGCCAGACATATGCAGAAACTGAAATGACTTTCCTTCCATCTGCGGTACAAATATGCAAAACACATAAATACATGCACTAAATAAGTGCAAGTGATGAGATGAACACAAAATATAATAAAATCTAAAATATACATGTGTACATATACAAATATGCCTATATATGTATATGTACACATACAAACACCCGTACACAATAGCAATTTTAAAGTGACTTGTGGGGGGTCTTCAGAGTCAAGAGGGGGGAGTTGGAAAAGAGGGGAGAGAGTCCAGCGTCCTAACAGCCTGATGGATGAAGCCGTTTGTCAGTCTGGTTGAGCGGGCACGGAGGCCCCGGTACCTTCTCCCAGAAGGCAAGAAAATGAAGAGGCTTTGTAAGGCATGGCTGGGGTCAACCACAATGCTGGTTGCTTTCCGTGGGAGGTGGGTGTTGTAGATGTCCAGGAGGGAGGGTTAAGAGACACCATCCGGTTGTAGTCGGTGGACCTCTCGCACCACACTGTGATACAGCCGGTAAGGATGCCTTCAATGGTGCCTCGGTAGAAAGTGATGGGTGGGGGGGCTCTAGCTCTTTACAGATTGCGGAGGAAGTTGAGGTGGTGCTGGGCTTTCTTCGCCAGTGATATAGTGTTGGTTGGTCCAGGAAAGGTTGTTGTTGATGTGCACCCCCAGGATCTTGGTGCTACTCCCTCTCTCCACAGTAGCACAGTAGTTGGTGGTCAGTGAAGTGTATAGGGCGCGGTTTCTCCGGAAATCGTGAGGATCTCCTTGGTTTTATCAGGGAATTGAGGACACAGTCAGTGCTTTAAGGAAGATTGTTTCACTCAGTTCAGATGTTTTTAAATGAAAACGTCCAATACATCAATTAAAATTGATGAATAAAAATACATCAATATACATATAATAATAAAGCTAATTGTTCAAAATCTATATTTACATCAGGAATGATATACGGTCAGATATTCTGCATTTTTTTTTTTTGGATGGATTGTTGTTTTTATTGTGTTCTTGGTCTGAACAATAATAATGAGATATAATCCATCCAGGATTTCTTTAGCTATGATGGGACTATTTCAGCAAAAAGGTTGATATCATTGGTTCAGGCAGAGCTACCTTTAATAGCTGTGACTTGATTCTCCTTTTTCTAACCTCAAATCTGTGTGTCATGTCCGCAATGGCCTTTTCTAGTTTTTTGTTGTAGTTTATCACGCTCTTCTCTGTTTAATCTTTCAAGTCACGTGTATATGTTGAAGGATTAAATTGTAAAAATCAAAAATAGACTTTTAAAAACTGGTATAATACGATCTTTTGCCACATTTGTGGTGGGCAAAAGCGTGTAAAATAATAACGAGTGATAGCAGTAAGAGAGTAATTAATGCCCCACCCAAATGTGAAAGTGAGATATAGTTAGAAAAAAAGTGAAGTTGGTGATACCGATCTGTACGAGGTTGACCACAGAGAGAAGCCGACAGACATGAGTGGATGATCCCAGATAACATTTCATGTCATCAAAGATTACTTGATTAAATCACAAAAAACGTGCATTGACCATCATCCCTATATCGCTATACATATATTGTTTTATATATTGTTGTTCTTTTTCTTATTCATAATTTCTCTCCCACGCTTAACTGTTTTTTAAGAGAATCTGTAGCGAAGGAATTTCCCCCTGGGGATCAATAAAGTGTTCTGATTCTGATTCTGATATGGGAAGAGTCCCAAGCTGTCAGGGGTCAATAGACTTCAAGCTACTTGTATCCGGCTGTGAAATGACGATTAATGTTTCCAGAGAAGTAGTTTGTATGTAACATCTGCATTGGTTGGTTGACTAGATGTTGTTTGGGTTATCACCTTTTAATCTACATTGGTTTCCAGGACAATGATGAAAATGTGACGCCTCAATCAAAAGCTAGACATATTGTATCATACTAAAAAGTATGATACTATATGTCTACTATCTATATATATATATATATATATATATATATATATATATATATATATATATATATATATATATATATATATATATATATATATATATATATATATATATATATATATATATATATATATATAGAACAACTTGTATCTACCAACATTCCTCCGATTACAGTTTCAAACTTGAAAAACTGTCGTAATCGTGTGTGTATAAATGTTTTTATGTTATGTTAAAATTTGGTGATCAGACATTTAGTTTCATACCAGAAATAATATATTAAAGACTATGTCTATGTGCATTGTTCTTCCTCCAGTGTCTTTATCGGCTTTGCAGAACCAAATGTCTGTTCTGGAGGAGGAGCTGAGTATCAAGAAGGGGATGCTGAAATCGATTCAGATGGAGATGGTTCAGATCAAGAAGGAGTTTAATGCCAGAGAGCTCGGTGTTAAGAAAGCCCACAGCGATCTCAGCCTGGCACACACACGTCTGACTCAGGAGAGCGAACGGGTAAAATTCTACACTGCTAATACTGACACGTACAATTAGTACTGTCTGACAATGATCTAAACTTAAGAATTTACAATAAAAGGAATGCAAGGAGGGGCCGGGGATGCTGCCGACTCTTTCATTAAAAATTGTTTCTTAAGAGTAATAGTTCTAAGCTCTCAGTCTTGCTGTTAGTCTCTCAAATACAGTACCTTAATCATCAGCAGTGGTCAATAACAGGATTCGAGATGTGTCTTACATAAACAGAAATAAATCTGTCTGCCTGTCCGTAGATCAGTCATCAAAACTTTTAGGTAACATTAAACACACTGTCCAATAATTTTCCTTATATCAATTAAATTCTTGCAGCTCATCATGATTACCAAATCAAGGAGAACCTTGAGCTCATTTCCCTACAATAAGATGGGCCCATCTGCGGGGGACTATATCTGAACTCTACTCTACTATTGAATTTCGGTTGCATTTGTTGCAAAAAAAAACCCCAGAGGATGTTCAGCCTTGACTTTAGGGAACTTGGCCATTTACTGGAAACTTTGCCGATTATTAAATAGTTGCAATGCTGCATAAACCCACTGTAAACAATAAAATGAATCTGAAACAAACAGTTTTTACTGTTTCCACAGTGTAATCAGATGACACTAAGGCAATGTGGGAATACCTTCTTTTTTTTTTTACAGCATTGTGTTTGAGAAAGTGGGGCTCTCCCCATGCATGTATGTAAACGACAACCCTTCGATGATTCCCCTTTAGTACTCATCTTGATACTTATAAAAAAGGGCCCTGTGTGAGTATTTTCTCTCGTCCACTGCACCCAGATCAGCTCTTAACACTTGTAATCAGTTTCCACACACTGTGTGGAATACTTAAACGCATATGAAACTTATGGAAGACTGGCAGTATCTCCTCTTGTTGATTAATACGATGTCCGATGGACTTTTCCTTAATGTGTGCATTCATGTATATGTGAGTTTGACAAAGTTTGTACTGTGTTCTGTTTATGTTTAGACAAGAGAGCATTTGCAGATTTGGCTGTTTTCTCTCCATTTCTGTAATAATTACATCCCGATGGTTTGAGAGCATGTTGCTGCATTATGCTAGCTTGTCTGCATTTCAGTTGCTAAATTTCTAGTATGAACTAATTAGTTGTTTTTTTTCATTATTAAGTTGTGAAGTTGGAATTATTGCTTAATTGTTGTTAATCATTATTTTTGCTTATTACACAATCGTTCTACTATTAGCCTTCTGCAGCTTAAGTCATTATCTGCATGCATATGCCTGTTATATATGACTTATGACCACATGACCTGGCTCTGATGTTATATTCTCTTTATTACTCCACAAAATATGAACTTTTTTGAATCTATCTCTATTAAAAAAAATACAAGACAAATATAGTTCTAATATAGATTCAAGGGATTTAAACATGACCCTTTGTATTTACTGCCTCTGCCAAGGATGTGAAGCTTTCACCTCTGGTGCAAATCAATACTTTGTTCTCAAACATGGCGAGATTAGGTGTTCTTTTGGTACTCACTTACTCACTCACTGAAAGTCAACATAAACAAATGTTTTTTCATCTGCTGTTCAAATATTTCCACTGAGCCTAGTTTTAAAAAGTGTATATTTCAAAACAGTTATAAGCAATTAATATGTGCTGTTTAATTCATATTTTACGTGAATGTTTCAACTCTTTTCAAATCAGTACTTTTTAATTTAATATGTGAATAATAGTCAGGCTATGCAGTAATTATATTTCCTTTACGAGGGTGCACAGCCTAAGCACATCATGAGAGCAAAGATAATGTCCTCCAAAGTTGTTCTATTGTAATTATTAAAGGGTTAACACTCTGTTTTGATAGGCATCAGGAGCAGAGCAAAGGTTGAAGCAGCTTCAAGAGGACCTTAGGTGTCAGAAGCAAAATGCAGACAGCAGTCGTCTACAATATCAACAGCGTGCGAAGGAGATGGAGAAGCAACACCAGAGGGTGAGACAGAAAAAGAAGAAAGATTGAGAGAAACAAAAGAAAACGAATGAAAGCAAGAGAATTGAGATTTTCAAAATGGGTGCCTAATTTCCTTCTTCCCCACTCCTCTCTGAGAATATAAACCACAGTACAGTTAAGAATAACGGCTCAAATTTTGGTGTTTGTCCTTAAGGATTTAACAGAGTGTCAGAAGGAGAGGCAACTTGTAGAGAAGCAGTATCAGCTGGAGATGAAAAAGCTCAACCAAGACCTCCAGCAGGCTAGGACTCTCAATAATGCCCTGCAGTCAGAGGCTGAGAAGGTAAATACACACAATCACAAAATCATATGCACGAAACAAGTCAAATACATGTTTTATTATGCATGTTCATACAAACACATGAGTGCCTCTCAATCAGATCGGCATCAACCTAGAAACCGAGGACCAAAATAATATTGTGTACATATTATTTCTATGGTTTATATGTCTGTTTTCACCTATTTCCTGTTTTATTCTTTCCTGCTTTATGTCTTCTTCCTCGAACTCTCTTTCTCCTGTAGCATATATAATTTGCATAAAAGTTCACTAAAGTTATCTCACTCTTTCCCCCATGCTTTCTTCTTGACCTTGTTTTTTCTCTTGCTCTCTGTTTCACTATCATGTGTTCTGTGTTTGCCCTCCACGATGGAAAGGTTGAACAGCCAAGGTAATAACTGTGTGATTATGTTTGATGGTGCAAAATCTTTTGATAATGGAAGCTTAAAACAATTTCATAACTTTTGTTTGACAAATACTCAACAGGTTTTAGTTAAAGAAGTCTGAATGCATTGCTGCTGGACGAGGGTGAAACTAGATGGAAGATTTGTTAGGAGTATGTGGGGTCGAGTTGAAATTTGAATGCATGAAGAGGAATGTGTTTGTTCATTTTATCTGGATTTTCTGTAATTGAAGCAATGGCCTGTTTTTTTTATTAGCAGAATATCAACACAATTTTTAATCCCAGCGCACAGGTTTAAATCTGGATGTACAAATTTCTCCTTGAATGGAATTCCTTGGGTTTCATACAAGGAGAAAAACTTCCCTCGCCCCTGGTGTCCCATAAAGCCTTATTTTAAGTTCCCTGTTAACCACAAATATTTTATCTTGTATTTCTGATGAAGCCACGAATAGTATAAAGTAGAGGTACAGTTGTTTTGAATTCAGTTACTTATATGATCACTAAAATTGTGCAGTGTGCACTAAAATTTGTGCTTAGAGGAAAAGGCGATTCCTAAAGTTTATTGGCATCCTTTAAATGAGATACAATTAAATAAGAATGAGATCTATAGCCATGATCTTTTATTCAAATTCTTCACAGAAATCTAGCCTTTAACTCAAGTAACAAAACTTCAAATAACATTACATCCTTAACATAAAGCTACTATTTTTCTCTAAAACAAATGTGCCACAATTATTGTTACCCTGGTTTTATTATTTTGTGCAGCCCCCCATTCTGCCTCATTAGCCACCCGAGTCTCCCTCTGTAGTGTGTGATGAGGTTTGACAACACATGGAGAAGATCTGAGACCATTCATCCATGTGAACTCTCCCCTTCTGCACAGCCCATAGATGTACGGTGGGGTTTAAGTTAGATGACCACGAAAAAACATTTGTTCTGAACTATTTTTGGGTTGATTTTGAGGTGTGCTTCAGATCATTTTCATGCTGGAAGGTCCAAGCACGGCACACACTATAGGTTTTCTGGCAGAGGCTGTCAACATCTGCTGGTAGTCGATGAAGTCCATGTCTTTTAACATGATTTTGAGGACCTTTGGAAGAAAATTAGACCCACAGCATCAGAGATCCACTACCATACTTTGCAGTGGGTCTTCTTAACCACGCTACAACCATCTTTGACATTTGTTGAAATAGAGCTCTATATTGGTCTCATCTGACCTATGACCTTGTTCCATTCACAGTTCCAGTTGTGTTTGGGAACTCAGGGAACTTTAGTTTGTGTATGTATGACCGTAGAGGCCTTTTACTTGCTGCCCACCCAAACAGCTTGTAGACTTTCTGACTCGAGATTCATCTGACCTTTGAAATTCCCAAGCTGTAATCCTCGGAGAGTCTTTTGCCAGTCGAACCATCTTGGGGTCAGTTAGCTGACACATCCTCTTTCAGGCTGACTTCCAACATCCCAAGTCTCTTTAAAATTATTCATTCAAGGATATCTTTATTATCCCTTAGGGGAAATTTATGACACTGTCAATGACAAAAAAAAAAAGACAACAATAAATAAAATGAATGAACACCAATAAAACATGAAACAAAGAATAATGTAGTTATTTAAAGGTCAGTTGTAGAAAGGACAAATTAATTTTTGAGTCTGTTTGTCCTGCATCTTGGCAGGATATATCTGCGAACATAGGAAAGCAGCCTTAACTCCTCGGAAAGGGCGTGGTCCGACGCAACAAGTCCGAAGCAACATTGACTGGGCTTTTTTCAGGGTGCTGGTTTTGTGCAGGCTGGGCAGATCGAGGCCCACGATCTTACTGCACACTTTCATTACACTTTGTAGTCATTACTTATTTTTAAGGTTAATGAACCTTTACGCAGAGAAAAAATGAAAAGTTCAGCACTGATTCAATGAAACAAGAATAAAATATTTTCTTAAAAGTAGCTTGAATATTAAAACAACGGACCTTCTTCTAGAAGCGCATGCCATGGTGAGCTTATTTGATCACAGCATCTTCTTGGTGCTCGAAGGTAAACTTATCAACTTAATGTAAGTTGATAAGTTACATTAATGTAAGTATATTTATATATAAATATATATATTTATATATAAATATATATATATAAATATATTTATATATATATATATATATTTATATTTTTATATATATATATATATATATATATATATTTATATTTTTATATATATATATATATATTTATATTTATATATTTATATATATATATATATATATTTATATATATATATATTTATATATTTATATATATATATATATTTATATATTTATATATATATATATATTTATATATATATATATATTTACATATATATGTATTTATATATATATATATATTTATATATATATATATTTATATATATATATATATATATATTTATATATATTTATATATATATATATATATATATATATATAAATATATATTTATGTTGGGTTATATTGAATTGATTATTGAAAGCAGCTGATAAATACATTAAAATGGGAGTTTAATAGTTTTGCTTCCAAATGTGGGTTGTGATGTGTTTTAGTACATCAAAGACCATCATCATGTGTGTTTATGAGTGAAGTTGTAAAGCATTTAGGATGCATCTACTAGGATTGTACATAACCTGAAGTTTGGGAAGTTAAAGTCAAATTTATATAAATCCAGCAATACTTGGAATATTACATTTCCAAGAAAATTGTTGTAACAAAAATTATCCCTATTTCTAACCGGACATGAAGTTAATCGTAGACATACTTATAATTAATGTACAAAGGCTGGATAAAGAAACAAACAAATCATTAATTGGAAAAGCAAATGTGATATGATTAATACGATAATATTAGTAATATTATGCAATGATTGAGAATAATGTCGTCTTTAACACTGAACGTGTGTAAACAATAAGATGGAATAGTGTGCATGAAGAGTGATCAATAAGTCTAAAGTATTCATTACTTCTCAGGTGAGGTAAAAGTACTATAGACACAGCCTATGCTTGATATTGATGATACTGATTGCCCTGCTGTCCTCCATTGGCTCTGATTTGTGCGGAAACAACTACAGGCCTTAATATTTCTATTACTTTTGTTTTTTGAACATCCCTTTGCTCAAAAATTATTAAATGTCACTTGTCTTTTTTCCGAGTTGCTACTGACTCATGATATTCACTTTGACAGTTGTCTCTACAGAAGCACCAATTGGACAAAGTATATGACAGCCTTAAGGAGAAACTAAATTGGACAGAGGAACAGTTGCAAGAGAAGCAGAAGAAAGAGGCACAGATGCAAGCCAAGCTGACGGTAACACGCACGCACCGGGTGTGAGAGGTCCTCTGTCTATTGAGTCAAGGGTCTGCTTCATTAGTTCTCTACTAATTAGTTCATTAGTTGAGAAAATTATATATAAAACACTTTAAAATATCTTGATGTGTCTGTCTTCGCTTGGGATGTGTTCTACTGTATAAAAATAATTGTGCCTTCTTCGATCATGCATTTCTGTTATGTTGTAATAAAGTTGTAGCGTGAAAGAGCATTTGACAAAACTAAAATGACACGTTGTTTCATATTAGATTAATATTTCCTCCCCACCAGTTACTTTGGCAAAAATTAGGTTTAGTGTCCTAAAAAAACACCTTTTAAATACTTAATGTTGATACTAAACTTAAATTACATGCAAGAAAAGCTGCAGACTTTATGAATCAGAGGACCTTTTTAGACTTTCACAGCTATATTAAAACACCAGACCAAAGTTCAATACAGCCGTATTGTAGTATCAACACGAAAGCTACTTTTATCTGTGCCGCATTTTCTGTGTTATGGTTCTGTTTCTGTTGTCACAATGTTATTGTACAGCTCTCAAACATAGCTCTTGTACAATCAGTCTTTATAATGTAATTCGTCCTGATCAAATACAAAAATTCAAGGTGCAAGTATTTGAGAAAATTAGGGCAGAATGTAGTAAATAGTTTTAAATTGAGTGAATAATTAAAAATAAATTGCAATGGACATTAATGTATAGTTCATGTCAGCAGAGACTTTGACTTTGATAAAGTTTCACTTAGGACTGATTACTCCAACTCATTATATTTTATATACCTAAGTGCCATAAGTCCTGATCATGGAATCTTGACTCTAGTTCCATCTTATACATTTATGTTTTGTTTTTGTTTTTTTTATTTTTTTATCTTGCGTCAGGAAGCAGTGTGTGTGGCAGCGAGTCTGGATCAGAGCAGGAAGAAAGAAAGTGCTTTGGAGGAGGAGAGCCTGAGACAGGCAGATGAACGAGCTGGCGCCCTTTGTCGTGTCAAAGAAATGCAGGGTGAGCAGCAATCTGGGTGTTGAGAGGACAAATCCAGAAATTTGTCAGTCATGGGATATGTGTTTGAAATCATTTTACTAAGAAAATATGTTTTGAGTCTGAAGAGATGTTTTTATTTCTCTTCCATTCCTTTTCAGTAAGGTCAGAGGTCAAGTGTTTTCATGATGTCACTTAAAGCTGCAGGGCAAATATGAGCAGTGGCTTAATCCTAGTGTTTCTGGTGGACTAAATATAATTATGCCTTCCTGTTTATTAATTATTCATTCACAGAGAAAAAAGGATTTTATGATTTTAATTACATTGTATTTAATTTGGAATTTGGTGGCATGGACTCACTGCCACCGCCCTAAATTGGTTTCAGTCCTACTTCACTGACAGAACAGAATACGTTTCCCTTGGAAGTTCAAAGTCCCGGACACACACCGTCACCTGTGGAGTCCCCCAGGGATCAGTCCTTGGCCCCATTCTCTTCATACTATACATGCTCCCCCTTGGCCGTGTCATCAGTCGATATGGACTCTCATTCCATTGTTACGCTGATGACACGCAAATCTACATAAAAACTGACACATGTTCCTCCTCAGCCTCTCAATCCTCATCGTCATCATCATCTCCCCTGTCAACTCTCCGCGCTTGTCTATAGGAGATAAAGGTGTGGATGAAAAACAACTTTCTCCAGTTGAACAGCTCCAAAACCGAAGCTATTTTAATTGGCACCCCTCATCAGACCCAGTCTTCCTCCATAACCAGTATTACCTTCTCTGGTCATGACATTCCCCTCTCTTCATCAGTCACCAACCTCGGTGTAAGATTTGACCCTCAACTCACTTTTGAATCCCACATCAAACACATCTGCAAGATCTCCTTTCACCATCTCAGAAATATTTCGAAACTCCGTTCTTCACTCACCTTGAGTGATGCTGAAAAGCTGGTTCACGCGTTCGTCTCCTCACGACTGGATTACTGTAACTCACTTCTCATCGGGATTCCTGATAAAAGTCTTCAAAGACTGCAGTATGTTCAAAACACTGCTGCAAGGATCCTGATGAGAGTTCGTAAACACAAACACATCACCCCTGTTCTTCATTCCCTTCATTGGCTTCCCATCTCCACCAGGATTGATTATAAGATCTCTCTCCTCACTCACCAGTGCATCCATGGTAACGCACCCCCCTACCTGAAAGAACTACTCACCCCACTGACCTCGACACGATCCCTCCGTTCTACCCACTCATACCGCCTCCTCCTTCCCCGGACTAAGCTCAGCACCATGGGAGATCGGGCCTTCTGTTCTGCTGCCCCTCGTCTGTGGAATGCCCTCCCTGACCATCTGAGGGCTCCACAGATGACTGACACATTTAAAAAAGGACTTAAAACTTTCCTTTTTGGCAGAACCTATAACTGTAATTAACGTTAATGCTTTTGGTCACGTTTTTGTATAGTTATTATTTTATTTTATTTTTTTATTGATGCTTTTATCTGCTTTTGCCTTGTAGCAATTTGAGATTTGATCCAAATGTAAAGTGCATTATAAATTAAATGTATTATTATTATTATTATGTGTGTAAATGAGTCCTAGTGACATAGGGAAAAAGCTGCCCCCTGCCAGTCAATATTATACTCTTCACTGAAAGGCACTCAGTAGGGCCTATACCTATTCCTAAATTCCATGGGCTCTTTTCATTCAATTAAGCCATCCATCCATTTTCTGTGAACGCTTATCCCTTTCAGGGTCACAGGATTTAGTTAAAGATTAGATATAAGATAAGTTATCAAGTTATAGTTGAAAGAAATTGTGAAAAAACGATTGTTGAACAACCGCTTGATCTGGATCTGCTCCAAATTTCAATAGTTCTATTTTTATGGCACATGCTTCAAACTTCCACCAAGTTTCTGAATAACGTGTCAAGTAGTTTATGCATAATTGATTAAAGGTTTTTGAAAAAAGTCGAACTAGTAATCGAAAAAATCGTAGACTCTCCCTTTAAATCAAACATACTCCCAAATGTTGATGTTGTCTTCAAAGACACAAGCTCTGAAGTCACATCAAGTTTCACAACAATCCTTTTTGAGTTCTTGCTAAGATAAATAAACAGATGCCCAGTGAAAATACAAGATCCTTGGTGGAGGCAACTATTCCAGTAATTCACGTTTTCTTTGAAACAGACATATAATCACTTGCCTTACTGCTTTCTCTCTATCCTATCAAGTCCTAGTGCATGCATGATCTTAAACAATCTTTTTCTGCTTTTTGTGTCTCTTCATTTACAGAACATGTTACCCCGGCAATCCTTGTACAACCGGTCCCTATTCGCCCAGGCGGAATGAATTTCTCAACTCAACCTTCTTCCTCATTCAGTTCTCGACTGTCAACACACATCAGATCCTCTGCTACCAAACTGACTGAGCAGAGGAGGGAAGGGAGTATAGATAAGAGCGGGGTAGAGATTACCTCTATGGAAAGAGAGCCAGGAGAAGGCATAGAGTCTGAACAGATCTCTGTTCTTATCTCCCCAGACTCTGAGAGTTTACGGAGGAGAGGAAACAGAACAAATGTTAATGATATGGAGATTAAGAGTAAAAATGATGTAAAAGAAAGAGACAGTGCTGGGCCAAACAAATACTCTACTCTGGATGATGATAGTCGCAATTTAATACTTTCTGCTGAAAAGGCATCTTCTCTCAAGTCTAAGCAAACCAAAGCATCTGAAGACCTCAAGAAGGAGAATGCAACTCTGCGTTCAGACTTACATGATATACGTGAAGAACTGCAGAAACGACTAGATGACCTGGAATCCCAACGACGGGCCGAAGCGGAAGCCAGGACCCGCCTCAAACAGCTCAGCCGCAAACATGCCAATCAGTCTGTAGAGAAGAAGGAGCAGGATAAGAAATGGAGGGAACAACTGGAAAAGGAGCATGCTGAGACGGAGAGGTTAAGGAAAGCCATAGTCGCTTTGGAGACTGAAATAAACAGCGGAAAGGAGACCATAGAAAAAAATAAGAGAGAGGAAGAGAAAAACAAAGATCAGGAGAATGAAATGAAAGAGCTTAATATCCAGCTAAAGAAACAGCTAGAAGAGACGAAGGCCCAGCTTGTTTTAGAACAAGTAGAGAGAAAGAGAATGGAAGAGATTAAGAACCAAATAACAACAACAGCAAATCTCTTCCAGGGACAGGAAATGCTGACAGCACCTGAACGGCCACCATATATGTCCTCTGACCTGGAAGACATCAGACAAAGCAACCTGTTAGGGTCTTACTTTTCAGAAGGTAGAAAAGTACTCTCAGATATCCAGAAAGATGAGCCCTGTTCCTTAGATTTGGCAAAAGAGGTGAAGCGCCTTCAGGAGGAGAATGCAAAGGAGAGACAACGCGCTAACCAGTACCAAGTTAAACTGGAGGCCCTGCAGAGCCAGGTAAACAATGATGGACAAACATATAAGTTGAATAAGTTTGTCCACCCACAGGCAACAAATGAATATGATGGGACGCAAAGAAAAATATATTATGTACTCCCTCCATCAAAACACATGGATTCGACTCACAAAAATGTAACTACGACCAAATGTTAAATGTCATTAATTGTCACTAAACCATATGACAAAATAATCTGTCAATCATCCGGCAGAACTACTCACACAATGTATAAAAAGCTGATAGTTGATAAAAAATAAAAAACCTACTCTACTGGTTATTACCACATCTGAGTAGGTAACCCTTCATTCTGAGGGGAGTAAGATTAATATCTATGTGGCTGCTCTTAATTAAGAGCAGCCACATAGATATTCTCTGTATAATTATAAAGAGAAGCTCTTCACATTCTTTTAATTTTTTCTTTTTATCTCAGGTGACTTGTCAAACCCAGCAATTAACCACAGGCTTTGAAAATCAGAGCCAGCACATCAGAGCCAGTACATCAGAGCCAGAACCTAAACGCCTGCCATATTTGGCCTCGGACCTGGAAGACATCAGACAAAGTATTCGAGTAGAGCTTTACCATTCAGAAAACAGAGAATCGCTTTCTGATATCCATAAAGATGAGTCCCTTGCCTTAGATTTGGCAGAAGAGGTGAAGCATCTTCAGGAGGAGAATGCAAGGGAGACTGAACGTGCTAACCAGAACCAAGTTAAACTGGAGGCCCTGCAGAGCCAGGTAAATAATTGTGGTTATACATATTAAATAAGTTTGTCCATCCACAGTACAACAAATGTAATATGATGGGAAGGGAAATAAGATGAATATCTTTGTGGCTGATCTTAATATACAGTGAAGTTCTTTACAATTTACCAAATCATCTGTTTTTGTGTATCTTTTTTTCATCTCAGGTGACACGTCAAACCCAGCAATTAACCACAGCTTTTGAAAATCAAAGCCAGCACATCTCTGACCTTCTAGCTGAGCTGCAAGGGAAGGAGAGTGCTCTCTTGTGCCAGGGAGAGGAACTGCATCACTACAAGCAAAAGCTGGCTGCATTGGAGGACCGGATAGAGGCAGAGGAGAAGAAAAGACGTGAAGAATTGACAGTTAAAGAGCTAGAGGACAGAGAAGATAAGAAATATGCAGGAAATGTGAGGTCTTTGGAGTTATCATGGCTTCAACCAATCCAGGAGAGAGAGGGTTCTGTCTTGTTCCCAAATACAAGTTCTGCATCAGGCGTTGACTCTAATAGACAGAGAGAGACCGGTCAATCAGACATTGTGTTTTCTGATCCTGAGAGACCGACACTTATAACTGAACATGAAACAACACAGTCAGGGGAACAGCATCCAGGATCTACAACTGATGTTGTAGTGGAACTGCTTGCTCTACAAAAGGAAAATCAGCTGCTGAAACAAAGAATATTTTTCTCGTCCATCGCAAACACCATATCACATAGTAGCGATGGTTACCCTGTTCAGCAAAGCCAAAAAACAGAAAATGCAGTTTTGCCCTGTTCAGCAGAACAACAAACGCAAGATGAACAATTAGAAGCGGAAGAAAGGAGAATTGAAGGAGAGCGGGAGGCAGAGTATCAGCTTCAGATTAACCACCTGCAGCAACAGGTAATGATTGTTTACACCGCATCTTCATATCACAACATTAGTGACATTTCTTCTAGAGACAAATGACGTCAATATTTTAATGGAGACAGGAAGAGTTAATATAAGTGCAATGTAGATAGTTGTCATCTTCACCGGGAAACTGAATTCACACCCTCCTTGAATTGACGTACATGTATGAACAAGTAGTTCTGCCAAACGGGCAGCGTACAGTTAAAGTATTCCCATTTATTTGGTTTGTTAAAAATGTTTGAGTGTTAAGACTGTATATGGCCATGTGTGGGTGAATTATTATTGTTATTTATTTTTATTTTTTTTGAATGATTCTGATTCAACATTTACTGTTTCAACTTTCCCCAGGTGGAGGAGCTTCACACAGAGATTCAGGCTCTCTCTGAGGAGACCAAGCAGCAGGCAGAGGAGCTTGCTGTGTGGAGACTCGCCTCCCAACCAGCTCCCACATTTGACATTGTTGACGGAGACAACCAGTCTCTGACTCCGACTCAGTTGTCCACCATCGGACAGTCCCAGTCAAACCAGCAGCAGACTTGTGAGATGTCCAAAACCCTCCCAGGGACACAAAGCCAGGCTCTTACTGTCAAAGCCCAGTTTCAGGTACCTTATCTGGGTATTCAGGAGAGCCCTGGTAGTGTGACTGTCATCAGAGAAGACGAGCTGCTCTTCTCTTGCACCTGCAACAAACTACAGGGCCACGTCTTGTTCTCCAGGTAATACACTCTTATCAGGAATGCATTAAAAATATGGCAATCTACATTTGATGCTATCTTATAAGATAAATCTAAAGTTTAATGTATATGTAAACATCTGTGTTTTTTGTGTATGCTTTGAATTAACCCTTTTTTCTTGTTTCACTGCAAGACTGCAGTGCGGCGATCTTCCTGATTCCACAAATCCATTTAAAGAGCATCAAAACAATCCTGCCAATTTTGAAACGGTGATTTATTTCATTCCTGTATGCTGCTGATAGCTGTGGCCAGATGTGGTTTGATGTCCGGTTTAACCATCAAAGTCGTCTGACCACTTGTTCCACACAAAATCTTAGGAATGCTTTCATGGGACTTCATTCAATTTGATGTCCACTTGAAATCAGAATTCACTGGTCAAAGGTCACTGTAACCTCAAAAAATGTTTTTAGGTAGAACTCAAGAATTAATTTTCAAATAATGACAGCATTTCACTCGAATGTCTACTTGGATATTTAAATGTAAGTTCTGCAAAACAAGTTTTCAGGCTGTTATTTGAGACTTCAACTCTTCAACATAAGGAGAGGATAATGTGACCATATTTCATATTTGGTCAGACACTGAATTGGTGACACTAGTATATATATATGTATTATATGTCTACTTATATATATATATATATATATATATATATATATAGTTATATATATATATAGTTATATATATATATAGTTATATATATATATATATATATATATATATATAGTTATATATATATATATATATATAGTTATATATATATAGTTGTATATATATAGTTATATATATATATATACATACATATACATATATATATATTATTATTATATATATATATGTATATATATATATATATGTATATATATATATATATATATATATATATATATATATGAAGCATTCACCTTTGTTTGTTCTGTTGTTATTGAGATTGAGCTTCACCTATTTGTCATTCTGCCATATAATGAAGCTTAGTCTCAGTCACTCAGTCACTAGATATACATTTCCACTTAAACATGGATGTAAATAAGTCACAGTTTAACTACGACGCATAGGTATACATGGCAGTTAATACCGTGGCAGAGACAATATTTTTATTCTCATTTTATCTCTTCACTCTTACACGTTACCAATATTTCTGGTATTGGCTCCTTACATCAAGTTCTCGTGGAACTATATAAATGCTCTCCATATTAAGAATTAGAGTATTGAATAGTTTTTCCATTGATTCTTAATTTTCAATGGATGAAATCTTTAGAGTTATTTGAAAATATATGTTTTTTAATTTGTCTTTAAATGAATTATTTTAATAAGATTTTTAAACACCGCCTGTCTTTAGTACTTTTTTCAACTCAGTAAAACAGAAACTGAAGATGAAAGAGTTTGACTTACAATTTTGGGACGCATTTTGGTTCATATATAGGATTACGAGTCTCAAGTGTTGTGATTTATCTTTACGCAGGACTCTGAAAAAGGAAACCTGGACATCCCACATCAGTCAACAAGCAGTCAATCTCAGCACAACGACCAGAGTGACACTGAAGTTGCCCAGATGTCATCTGATAAAATGTGTCAACAGCAGGAGACCAAAAATGTACACTATATCTCAGGAACATTACGTACCAAAACAGCCGAGCACCCTGCAAGGAGTTCCGAAGCTGAGTCAGATGTTTCCAGAGAAACTGAAATGCACATATCAAAGAATTTCTCAGATAGTGATGTCAGGAGAGAAGTGAAAAGTGTCAGCATGCAAACAGAGGAAAGTTTTCATCATTGCGATGCTCCAAAAGTATCTGTGCAACTCCACTGTGCCTACACACAGACTGAGGAGGTTGTGCAAAGTAATGAAGAACAGTCCGTATCCTCTCTTCCTGTCTCTTCTGGTCCATTATCTAAGGAAGCAGAAGGTGGAGACAAGAGGCCGTTTTCAATCACCTTCCCAATTCAACCTGACCTGGACATGCTGGTTGAAAGAATCCGGAACAGCAGGAGACAGCTGTCCTCCGCTTTTGACAATAGAGACTATAGACCCTATGGACTGCCAGAAGATGTGCAGAAGGGTAATATTTTTAGTTGTACGTGTGTGGGGGGAAAACAAAGAAACAAACATACATAGATCATTCTTCGTTTATTTAGGTTTGGATGAACTTGCATAGATGTACACTTTGTGCAATATCCACACAATTCACCTATTCAGTTCTCACATTTTCAGTGGAAGGAACTGTAATCTAATCCTCTGTTGACCAATTATAGATTGGCTTGCTGTTTTCTGAAAGTCCTCAAATACGTTTGGTGACATACAGTATTGTGTACATTTTCTTATTATGACTTATGACATGATCTCATCTAAACTTGATATGTGTCTTTTCCAAGATTAGTATTTGTCAACCAAATGGCTATTTAGAGACTTCTTGATATACTTCTTCTTTCGGCTGTTCCCTTCGCCATAGTGGATCGTCTCGTATGGCATATTGTTTTGACGTAGATTTTACGTCAAAACTGAAACAACCATCCCCACTTTAAAAACGTTGGTGGCGTGATACGTGTCAATAGACCTTCAACTGTTGATCCCCTATCCTTTTATTTACTCCGCTGACGCCCCCTCTTTTTTATCTGCAGGTTTTGCTGACATCCCTCCTGGTACCTCAAGCGGTTCTATTGTGACAAGAGGTTGTTTAGGGACAACAGTCGCACCTGGCCCAAAGGAAAACCAGGAAGAGGAGAGTCGGGAAGATGAGACGGATTAAAACACAGTTACAAGGTTGTGTGTACACTTATGATCCATAACATTATAATCATCTGCCTAGTACGTGAAGTATTTTTCCCACCATAATTCTAGCCCTTCGAGGTATGGACTCCACAATGACTCCACTGATTTGTTGTGGTATATTTTACTAAGACATTATCAGCAGATCCTTTAGGTAACGACTTATTTGTCCAGAACATCCCACAATTGCTTGGCTGGATTGACATCTGCAGAATGTGAAGATCAAGACAATACCATGATCTCATTATGCTTCTCAAGATATTCCTGAAACTTTTTAAAAAACGTATCTGCAAATATATATAAGGGTTTTGCCAAAAAACTATTTCACATTTAATCTTTAATCTTGCAGCAGGTAATTATCATACTAGTGCAGGTGAGTCTGTTTTCTGTCGAAAACAGAGTCGATTCTGTTTTCGACTCTATGAAAGACTTGCCTACTACATTTTATTTGGAAGTTATTATCTATATCTCATCAAAGACGACAAGAGCCACCATGTGTGACGCATAAAGACAAAACAAGAAAAACAAGGAAGCAAGGACAGGCAGTAGGATTACAACCATTTAGTGGTTTGTGTTCCATGTATCACCAGCCGGCCCAGGGCATAAAAGGGCCCTAGAACTGAAACACAGAGTGTTCATGTAGACCTCAAACACTGGCTCAGCAGCCACTTGTGGCCACAATCAATACTGAAGATTGGGTCTTAGATGCTAATGTGTTGGGCCAGGATCATGCAGCAAAGCCAGTGCACAGGACCCCTCTCTAGCGTCCAACAGAAGCTGGATAGTAAGTACCTCCATCAGCACCACTGGCGCGCACAATTCCACCACCGTGGTACTGGGCAGAGGAAGCACCAATGGACCCTCTCCCAACCACAGCAGGCCACTCCCCGATGGACCCACCAGACTCTGACCCCGTCTGACCAGCAGTTACCCACCAAGGGCCGTAGCCTCCGTTTTCTTTAAGTGGGACTGGCACAACAAGCCATGCCAATATAACACCATTGATAAACCTTGCCACCTGTGTAATTTCATCTGACCAAACTTGCCAAGTCCCGATTAGAAAACATGATCTACAGAATCTTCCAAGTCAAGAAACCTACTAATTGCATGTCGTAATAGGTGAGAAGGCTTAAAATTGGAGTGAGGGCGAGGCGGGGGAGAGCAATGTGGAGGGCCATGGCGCACTACTGTATTGCGATCTGCCCAACCACAAAATCCCTTACCCCCAAGTCCTATTGTGGGTCCTACTGTGCAAAATAAACAAAAGTGTCCATTCTAGTACTAGAGTTTGTGCTTAGCTATTGAAGGGCATTAAGAGAAACAAGTTCTATAATGCCCAGCCAGCTAAGTCTGGAGACCAGGGAGACTGAGGGGCATCCAGACCTCACATCCCCTATACCCCCCCCCACATCAGGCTTTGCACTCAGTAGGGCGTAAGGGGCAGGCCTTAAAGAGAGCCCTCCATTGATCCCTGTGAAGGCAGCAATCCAGTGAAGGGGGGACACCACGAACAGCGCAGGCCAAACACCTGTCTGGGGGCGACAGGAATGGGCCCAGGGGACCCTCCCAACCCATACCTCCAGAGCAGGTCAGACTGCCCCAGACGGCACCAATTGACGCCACCATCTCAACCAAGGGCACATCCACAGCTGGGGAGTCGCAACGCCTCAACTGCACACATAATCAGAGAGAACCAGCCTGGCACCAAAGGCCCAATCTGAGCTTGATATTGGGCAATTTCAGAAGTGCTTGGGCGATCTCACTTGCTCACTTGTGTTCCAACACCCTTTCTGTTGGATCAAACAACACCGTTCAGCCTTCATTCTCTGTGCTTTGGGCTACCATGACTCTGTCGCCGATTCACCTTTTGTCCTTTCTTAGACGTCTTTGATGGGCAGACTGGGAACAACCAAAAACACCTGCAGTTCTTGATTTGCAGGTTATATGCAGGTGACCCAATATTCTTGCCATCCCAATGTGGCCCTTGGCAAAGTTATTGCTACTACTGTGCTACTAGGATCATAAATGTAAATAAATGATGTCAATTGATCTCCATCCAGTTCAGACATCAAATTAATTGATGACTTACCCCCAGTGGAGTGAAGGGTAAAGGCTTTCTATTTTCCAATCAACAAGTTGAAATGATGAAATCCAATGCAGTCTCAGTTTGTTTCTCAGTAGGCTTTGAAAATGTTATTCCAATATGTTTTTTAGAATATTATGCAAATTTTACTCAAATCGCAGTAGTGACGTCACTACAACACCAAGAAATGATATCGCTTACTGAAGCTAAAGAAATTGATTGATTAGTTGATCAATTATGCAGCAACTATTTTGTTAATTGATATATTGCAGGTAATTTTGAAAGTAAAATTGTTAACAATGCAAACTCTCCAATGTGATTATTGTAAATTAAGTATCTTATCTTTTTTGTAAGTCAAATAAAAGTAGATATTAACCTTGGCTGACTGAAATTTTTATGTTTCACATATTGAATAATCAACGATTAATCGCAAATGATGATAAATAATTGGCATTTTAAAAGTAATCTAGAGTTACACCAATTGTGTTCATGTTCATTTAAACCAAGCTTCATGTCATGTGTGATCCCTTGATTATTGGTTTTGGACTATCTACAGACTAAACCTTGGAAAATACAGTGGTTTATCTCTGTAAAACTTCTAAGTAATTGCAAATATTGGAATAAATTATTATGTTATTATTTTTATTTTGATCAAAATTGACCCCAATTAAAGTCATTAAACATTTGCATTTGTTCATGTTTGTTATCTACAGATGTGTTGGGAGGAACCGACCACTTTACTTTGACAATGGACATCAGCAATGGATGAAAGAAGCTTTACAGGAAAACTCCCGGCAACTTCAAGCACTTGCAACAAACACTGGACCAGTGAAAAAGAGCTACAATCACTCATGGACATCTGTAAATATGTACATAGAACAACTGGAGCTGCATCGACAAAATAAACACCTCCAATGTGAATCTAAAAAGTCTTACCTGTTTGTCTTGTAACTGCTCTGGGGAGACCTGTCACTTACTCCCGATTACATTTAGAGGTGAACACATCTGTCATTTACAGACATTAGCTGAAGTTAGTATTCACTTCTCCAAAGGGACCTTTTTCTTTTTAAGCATATAGGGGATGAAAAACTGCATCACTGATGTTTATGAAGTCCTTTTTATTACAAGTTTTACTTGTGTTTTTGAAAGTGTAATGCCAAGAGATGCCTCTTGACAAAATGTCACAGTCTTCTTTTTCTTTTTGATTCTTGACGTGACTTATTTATGGACACTAGAATGTGTGTATTATAGGACAGGTGTTTAAAAATGCTGTGTGAAAGCATAGTGAGTGTATGAGACATTAGCTATGAATATGAACATGTATGCCCTCATCTTAGAGCTGTGTTTCGAATCTCCGTGTGTGTGGGAGAACTAGAGCATTTCGATGACTCAGTCCAAACTGCGTTGGTTTCCGCTCCATGTATGGTGATACACACTATGCTACTTTCTCCGCCTTCTGCTGCTTTTCTTTGTCTCACATTTGTAAGCACTCAGTGTTCAGCTCTGTGATGAATTTAATAAAAGCTAACATTTGAGCCTTTGTTATATCAGAACACAGATAAATACTGCTGGCTTCTAATATTTGATAAAATTTCATTTATTTAGATTTTATTGTTTTGGTCTTTGCACATTTGCTATTTTTGTTTGGCTAACAATAGTACATATGTTCACTAGAGTTTGTGATTGAATATAGTTTATTTGCTGGAGGGAATTTGCCTCGTCATAGAAGGCTTTTTTTTTTGCTTTGTCTCACCGCTATTCTAGCTGACAATATTAGACTAGTTAAGGCATAGTTTCATAATTTTCAAGTCTGTTCAAAATTATACTCGCATGTACACAACTAACTTGTCCCGTGCTGATGAAGTGACTATACACACACGCCAGGCCCCTTATCAAGATATATCACATGGGTATCATCCACAGTTGCAGTCTTCATAGAAGATATATCACATGGGTATCATCCACAGTTGCAGTCTTCATAGACAGTCCTTTAATCATACTTTATTTCAATCAGACGGTGTTGCTTGCTGAGTTTTTTTTCAAACAGTAGTTGCAGAAAAATATAAATTTTATACAAAAAAGATGACGTTCGAAAGCACCTGATTGATTAAACAACAAAAGAGCTTTAAAATATGACAATTACACCAAAATTTTTTGAATAATAGTTTTTTAGCTGTGTGGACAGGGAGAACAATTAAATAGACCAATGACTCATTATATGCGTTTATATATATATATATATATATATATATATATATATATATATATATATGAAATATATGAAAACCTGAAATTTCTTTCACTGACTTTTGAGATCATTATGGTTTTGGACTTATTTATTTTTAGTGTGGAATATTTTGTTCTTTTTATTTTATGGTTACATTTTACAGAGGTAGAGTTTTTCTCTCCCAACCTTGGTTTGTTGATTTAGTTAGAACGGTGTGGAATATTAATGACTCGATGCCATTATTTCTCTTGCCTCTCAGACGTCATTGTATCTCTGGGATCTGTGGTCTTTGGCACTAAGGCAGGATTCATGGACCCACTGTGTATTTTTTTGCCTTCTTATGACACTTTGATGTGAATTTTTCTGTGTTGTGTTTGTAGCCATAATAAAAAAACATGCTCTTAATTTAACTGCTCTCTCTCTTTTAGTTTAATAAATCTTTGAAGCCTTTGACTTTGAAGAAACTGATTTTATACATTGGTAATTCCATGTCGAGCTGTTCCGACTGTTTGGGCTGCTGTTAGTAGCGTGCTAATGTCACTTGACTACAGTTTAGTCTGAATGAATTCCATGGTCGAAATGAGGATTGCCTCGACATATCTTGGTTAAATCAAAGAAGTATTTCCTTAATTAACAAAGTCCTCTCCTTTTGCACGTTAACACATTGTTGAACGCTTTAAATGAGCAGACTTGAATCGATTCAGTTAAAGAATTGGGCTCTCCAACCTTAGAGTCTGTTTTATTTCTATTCCAACAATCAAGTACAAGAAAAATTGTGTGAACCATAACTCTGACTTTGAAGAAACAAGTGTCTCTTTTCACTTCCCAAAAGGACAGGTTGGAAAGGCAAGGATTTAGAGAGCTGAGCCCCCTCCTCACAACCAGCTCAGGAAACTCTGCTCTTCCTCTGCAGTCATGGCACTTGATCACTCTCAGTCCTGCAATGTTTCTTCTCTTCCTTTCTGCTCTCCTCTGTCAGAATGATGTAGGATCACAAGAAGGGGGAGACACCTTCCAAGGAGAAAAAACACATGCACTTTCATAACACTAGTTCCAAGCAAGGGGCTGAATCTAGAGTGAACGGCACATTCTGCTTGGGACGAGGTTTGATAACAACTTTTATAACAACTCAAGGTAAGACATGCAAAAATCACATCTCTCAAGGGGATTATCAGGAGTTATAATTAGTATTAAGGAGAAAAAGAGCCGTCAGATGTTTATTTTAACTTTATATTTAGAACTCAGTGATTTTACCATACATACTACTGATTAAGATTGCATGTGTGGCTCACTGACTTTTTCTTTTCACTTTAACTTTTTTGTTTTAACTAAGGGTTGGTTAGTAAGCGGACTGTCACACTGATCTTAAAAAATAGATGAGTTAGTCTTATTGATATGAAATCTTTCAACCCGTCTTCAGCGACCTCAGGGCAAAATTTTGAAAAAAAACTTTTCTTTAAACACCCTGCAAGGTAAATGCATCCCTGTTTCTTTGAGTACATCTGCAGCATTTGATTAACTCCCCATTTTTTATGGTTTTGCCGCTTCAGGGCGAAATAATGGTAAATAAGTCATTTTGGTGATAATGACAAATGAATGTGACTTCATGATATGTTTGGATGCTTCCCTGAGAATGAAACCAGAGAAGAGTAGTAAAAGGACTTTGTCCTTATGTCAGTGTGGACCACCTATCCAAAAGATTACATCTGAAGGAGACATTATTCTCCCCTAGCACCATAAATTCTTCAGTAGATACTATTTTCTCATCCAAAAATGGTCATATTTATCCCATGAGGGATGAGACAAAAGTTTTATTTTTATCAGATTTACAAACTTTCTTTTTGTTAGCTGGCTTACAGAGCAAACAATACAATCTGAAACTACTCAATAGTTGCTTTGATTCTCACAGATCCCAATGCTGTGTGTGTTAATACAGCAATAAAAATATCAAAATCCACCTTATTTTGTTTGTTTTGAATTTCATTTCAAATTAGTATTAAAGAATCCTTTTGGGAAAAAAAAAAGATGGGAATATTTGCTGATCCTGTCTTGCATCTAAACAACTGAGAATACATTTAATGTTTCATTGATATTTATGAACATATTCCTATTCAGAATATGATGCCAACAACATTTGCCAAACAAAATGAGTAATGGAAGAGGTGCAGCTATGAAATTCTCAATAACGACCTGTTTGAAACCCTTCACAAGTAAATTGGTAAGAGGAGAAGGCTCACTGATCGGTCACTGATAAGGTTCACCACTTATTGAAACACTTGATCATGTTGATGGTATTACCACAGTGGGTCATCAAATAAGTTCTTTGTATCTTTGATGAGATATGCATAACGAAGTGAAAAATTTTATTTGCTAGAAAAGTAATTTGGATGCTAAAAAAAGGTAGTTCATAATATTGTTGTGCATGGGGACGATATTATTGGAAGTCATTTATCAGGGTGGCATGATCAGCCGTAAGCACTGATGCCTCACATCAACAATGTTCTGGGTTTCTATATGAGAGAAACCCAGAATGTTCGTCAGGAACATGCTTACCATTATGTAACATCCCCTTTTTGTTCGAACTACATTCTGTAAGCATGTGGATTTAATCCAAAGCAACTGAACTTCTGTTTTGGCGGGAAGACGTTTCACAGGCCAAACAACATTCACTGGGTGAATCCAGTTTTTTTGGATTCAACCATGACATGATTACTGTGACCTGGATGAGAAGTAAGGCTACAAAATGTGACTTCAGTGTCTGAATGCATTACCAAAACTTCTATTTACCTTGCAGCATTAATGGTGCCTTCAAGGATGTGAAAATTGTTACAATATTAATATAACAGTGATAAGAACCCACACCATGGGCACTAACTCTCACTCCCATACCATCACAGATGCTGGTTTGTAAATGTTGGGTAGGTAACGGCCCGCATGGTCCTTTTCGCTCTTTAGGTCCGAGGACACAACATCCATGGCTTCCAAAAAACTATTTTGAAGGGGACAGAGAAGTAGGAGGTACACACTGAGAGATGTTCTTACACTGTTGGACTTTAGATAGCAGAGGTTTTCACGTTGCGTCATCTATGCTTATGAATGACTGAGTATTTCTAATGAACCTCTTAACCTGTGGAATGGTCCAGGTCCAGTCAGGTCCTTTTTTAATCATTCCACCACATTCCCACTCTTTTTGTTGACTTAACTTTTACAGACCTGTTGCTGGCATGAAGTTCAGAAAATATATATATTCGGCAAAGTCATTGAAGTTCAGTTACTAATTTAAACTGTTTTGAATTTGGGTGAGAATGTGAATGGTTGTCTTTCTCTGCCCTGTGAGGAATTGCCGACTAGTCCATTCTGTAGTCCCCCTCTCACCCATTGACAGCTGGATAAGCTCCAGGCCCCCGGCAACCCTGAAAAGAATAACCTGTTACAGAAAATGAATGACTGTCAAAATGAATCAGATGGTCACATTCTCTTTTGTTGATGTTTTCCACTGTGACATCGTTATTGGATGCACACCATACAGCTGCATCCACAGGTTAAAGTGACGTGTAAGGAAAACACAATTTCTCCTTTCAACAGATGAATGTATGTGCAGACATTTAAGGTCAAACGCAGCATCAGTTTGTGCAGCACACTCAAACATCCAAGTTTAGAAAAAAAAGCTAATTCAATTTGTTCAATTTGTTTGTTAAAATAAGATTTTGGAGAGATCATGAGGAGTTAAAGTACAGTTTAATCACATTGAGACAAATGTTAAGTAGTATTTTAGGTGCAGCTGTAGTTGGTTTTCTTTTTTATCATTCGTGTCTTCTACACCTGCCTTAAATGTAAATCTAAAAATAGCTCGAGTACATCTTCTTCGGGCCTTTTCAAACAGCTCCTATCATGATTGATTTCCGTATCTGCTCCAATGTTTAACTTCAGATTGGATCCCTGCTCATGAGTACAAATTCTGATCTGTTCTAAGCCACCCCTCTCTGGATCTTAGAAAAAAATATCACAATAATCTAGTGCAGGTTTTGACGGTGATAAGTAATAATATGTCAGTGCTGAAGCCAGCGGCAGAGAGCAAGGCTGTCCACACAACCAAAGCCAACAGTCCATTAGTACAGAATGCTAACAGTTGGCCGAACTCTGGCAAATCTCAGAACGTTGTCACAGTCTGTGCTTACCCTGAGGGAGAAACTCCAATATCCTAGTCAAGCCTAGAGAGAGAGAGAGAGAGTATGTGTGTGAGTGTGCGTGTATGTATTACTAAGGTAAGCACAGTTCAAAGAAAACATTAAAACCCAAGTGAAAATAAGCTATAAACATGTTTTCGATTAATGTCAAGATGTATGTTCGGAGTTTTGGCAGAGTCTAATCATTTATTTATGGCATGTCAGCCTGGACTTTGTCAGTCCCTGTGGTTATTATGATAAAGTTTCCACAATGAGAACCCCTATTTAATGCCCCTCATACAATGTTAATACAGAGCGAGAAACTCGGAAATGCACCAGCGCTTTCCAATCCTTTCTTTCATGCTATAATCTACGTCCAAACTTTGCTTTCACATGTTTCCCTTCTTCTGCTTAGGAGGAGAAAGCCATAATAGTCCACTCCTAAACATTGAAGACTGTGGATATCTGGAGAGAAAGTGGAAGAGCAATACAGAAGAATAATTCCTCCATCAATTGGTTTGTGGAGCTTTAACATGGGATGATCTTCTCAGATCAGCGACCTGAGGTAATGTCTCTATCACGCTCTGAAAATTCATGCAAAACTCTCTGTATTCACAATTAAGTTATCAGAAAAGCCATCTTAGAATAAACCACATAAAGCTCTTGGAACTGAAGAATAGTTCCTTTCACACTTTCAATCTTGCTCCATTTGTCAGCTTTGACTGCAAGCTGAAACACTGACTATATTTATAGTCACTTTTTAGACTATGAAAGAAGCTTGTCTCTCCTCTGTAAAGGACAAACGATACGGTTTCTTTTTGGAATAATTCCCTAGACATTACCAATTAAACAAGCCTCAGCTTTAGCGTCACACACTACGTCAGTGTTCCATGAAAAAAACAAACACAGATAGAGAGATAGTCAGATGTGAGCTTCACAAACTTTGTATTCCTCTGCTTTTGGCCATCATTTCAACTCTTGATTAGCTGGGTCAAACCATACAAAGGAATGTATGTCAGGGTATCCTGGCCTCTGCTGCTTCAATTTAAACCATCCTTTCTCTCTTTGTATGCCCTGTCAACGGAATATAAATATAGGCAGGGCTCCAGACTAAAAAAATCAAATCCAAACCCAAAGTAGAGAGCCAAGTTAAATTTTAGGGAGCCAAACTATATCAATGTCAGAGTACAATGTTAAATGTCTGCCTTATCTTACTGAACAGACATTGAGTGCATCATGCAATATATAATGCTGCTGACAGCTGCGTTAGGGAGCTCTTCTGACGATGCACGAACAGTATTAATTTGTTTGATTCAATGTTCACACATAAGCATTATAAGACTCGCAAGTCCCTTTTTAGGGATGAAAGAAGTAGGAAATTATTGGGAAACACTGACTGTATTGAAAATTTGCGTATGGATGGTTGCCACTGGCATCTGGCAGAAAATTCTGGTCTGAAAATTAAAAAGTTAGTTGTATTTGTGACAATTTTAGTCGCCATCTGGAGCCGTGATAGGGAATGCCTTATCCATCCATCTATCCATACGTCACAAGATGTGGTCTTTCCACATCTCCTCAAAAAAAGACGGATATAAATCAGTGATTTGTTTCATATGTATTGTTGTAGGGGCCCCAAAGGTAAAACTGACATTTGACTACGAGGAGCTATATATCCAACAGCTGACTCTGAGTTTAGGAATCGCTATTCCAGCTGAACAATAACCTCTTTTACGTTATTCATTTTCAAGCTTATCTAACCAATGGTGGTCAATGGTGATTCAACTTTTCATCTTCATTTGAACTTCAAACAGAGCTACTACATTTTATAATTAGAGATCTCTTCAGATCTCTAGTTCTGCACATTGTTTGAGGTGTAGGTACAATACGTTTGTGCTAATTGACAAAGAAAATGGATAAATGGATTTTTATCCCCCGTTTCTACAGGCTCTTGATAGATAAATCTCTAGACATTGTTAATAGGCCAATCAAAAGTTTTAAAAAAAATAAAATACATGAACTATGAAACATTTAACTTGACACACTATTTTAGTATACAATACTTGATGTGGATCTGGGAGATAAAAATGTATATTTGGAGGGGGTGGATGTATTTGGTCATAGTGCGGCATCAGAGGTGGATAATAACATGGCAATGCAATAAATATGTCATTGAAATGAGTTTCATGAAATTGTGAAGGATATATATTCACATCTTTGTGGAAAATCCAATTGTAGTCCATAACTCATACTGCTATTAATGATTAAATATTATTATCCCAAACGCAATTTCTCTATTTGAATGAGGCCAATGCCATCCTGGCGACATCACCCTGGTGTGTCTAGAGTACAGTGAAGCAAAATGTGATGATCTTCCCATGGGGATACAAAATGGAATGTATGTATTGCACCCATTCCCCATTTCTCTCTGCAAATACTTATTAAATATAAAATCTTAATCTGTATGGGGCAGTCATTGCAGATATCCGATGAACGACAAATAATGTGTGAATTCAATAACTAAATAAATGACTTCTTATGTGACACCAAGCCAGCTCTTTGCCTCCCACGTTTCCTCTCAGGGATGGTCTCTTTTGTTTGATGCTCTGATGTAAATAAAACTTGTTCATGTCGTTCAGCCTTCCAAAGACATTCGTTTTTCTTCTTCATGCATTTCCATGCTTTCACATACAGGGCCTCCCTGAAGGAACTCCCTGTTTATGGCCAGCTGTGTCCTGCATCCTGAGTGAGAGCCGGACCCGATGCTGGCCTCTGACCTCTAACCCCTTACTTTGGTGGAGTCGGCAGGGACGACGGGGAGAACATGAGGTGTACCACTCTTTTTGCCCTGTTGATGGGGGTTATGCTGTACCTGGTAATGGGAGCACTTGTTTTTCTCACCCTGGAGGCCCCAAATGAGACTTTGGCATACGAATACCTGCTCAATACCAAGCTATCGTTCCTCGAAAATAAGTCTTGTGTCTCTGAGGTGGACTTCCACATGCTTATGAAGGTACAAATGTACACAATAAGCAATTTCTCATTACATACACACACTGACTTTGTAACACACAGAATTACAGTATTTATTTGTAACTTGTTTCTGTTATATTTAGATTCTATGTGATTTCTCAACACTTCAAGATATCATTATCTAAAAAGAGCATTGTGTCCCATCTCATTCAATCTTTGCACGGTCTTCCTGTCAAAATATCAGTTTATTTGCCATACCTTTAATATAAAGTTAAAAACACTAAAAAGCATTTTCACACTTTGTTTGTTTTAAATGTCACCTTAATCCAAAAACTTCTTTGCCACTTGGACATTTTATGTCATTTTTATGTCTCTTTTGTTTACTAGTTGTGGAAAGTAAGTTTATTATATTATTTAATACTTGTGCTCTTCTTGGGTAGTTCGATTTTCTTCTAATTTATATTTCGTTTCGATATATTTAAAGCAAAGTATGTTTTTTCATTTCACATTTTTTGAGAAAAAGTTAACAATTGCTTTGCATTTTAAGATTTTCTAAAATATAAAAACATAATTAAATATTAAAATGGTGGTTTTGGTTTATGAGCTCTTGGAAAAGAAAGATTTGGGGTTGCATACAAAAAAATATTTTTTTTACATGTTCTAATGCATCGGTATTCACAATCTAATAATACAATACATAGATTAAGGTTAGCGCAAGAAGGCTCTGTCTCAAACCCCGGTTATTTTTTACGTGATTTGCATGTTGTCCTGTGTTTTGTGGTTCCTCCCACAGTCTAAAAACCAATTAGATTAATCCACTGTAAAGGGCTCATTGGTCTGAATGTGAGAGTGAAAGATTGTTCAGCGGTCTGATGAAGTGTAAATTTACAGTGAAATAAATTACGTCCCTTTCCTGCAGGGTGTGGTGTCTGCAGTGGAGGCAGGGCTGGATGTAAATAACCTTCCAGCCAACTTCACCAACCGCTGGGACCTGGCCTCAGCCTTCTTCTTCTGTGGTACCATCATCACTACCATAGGTAAGTGGGCATTGGCCTCCAGGTTGGCCTTAGAAGATCCTGCAATTATAAGGCATTTTCTCAAATGAAGATATTTAGTGGAGAGATTACATACCTGACATATTATGGAAATGATAAATGCAATAACCATTTTTCAAAGAGAGTTCGTGTAATATTTTAAATGGCTGAGTTTAATTTTGAAGATACTTTATCCTTTTATTTGACTCAGCCGCACATACAAACTCCAATTTATGAGCGCATTACACTTGTTTGACTGTTTAATGCAGGAGTCGTGCTCTTGATCTATATATATAGATTGATATACTCAGATTTATGAATACCCAATAAGCAGTTCAGTTGTTATTTTTTTTCCTTCACAGATGAGAGACAGTTTCAAACTGTTGCATTATTAGTATAACTGAGATTTAGTTAACCCAACACAGCAATATTGAAGGGCTGATTTGAAAGCAACTTATGTCTTTAGCATAATATATATATATATATATATATATATATATATATATATATATATATATATATATATATATATCTCATTATATCATTATATACCCACAGTTTGAGATCGCCCAGCTTCTAAAGTGTTTCCCAGAAATCTCGCAGCAGGAGGTTGAGGTTATCATCAGGACAATGAAACCCTCCATCTGTGCCCTCAAACCCTTTCCTACAGCACTAGTTAAAACTGACATCTCTTCCATCAGTCCCCTGATCAATGCTGTAATAAACCAAACCCTCAAGGCTGGCTTTGTTCCATCTTACCTAAAAGCCGCCATAATCAATCCAGAAGTTTTTGCAAATTACACGCCCATTTCCAAACTCATATTTCTCTCCAAAGTACTGGAAAAAGTAGTGAACACTCACTAGGAGCACCTCAAATACAACAACCTCTTTGAAACCTTTCCGTCTGGTTTCCGCTCCGCTCACAGCACAGAAACAGCTCTGCTTAGAGTCACAAATGACCTACGGATGGCAGCAGATGCTGGTTCACCTTCCCTCCTGAATCTCCTTGATTTGTCTGCTGCCTTCGACACAGTTGACCATGGAATACTCCTACACCGCCTACATCACACCACTGGAGTCACTGCCACCGCCCTAAACTAATTTCAATGTTATCTCACCGACAGAACAGAATACATTTCCCTTGGAAGTGCAAGGTCCCGGACACACACTATCACCTGTGGGGTCATGCTCCCCCTTGGCCATGTCATCAGTTGTTATGGACTCTCATTCCAATGCTACGCTGATGACACGCAAATGTACATAAAAACTGAACACACGTTCCTCCGCAGCCTCTCCATCCTCATCATCATCATCATCTCCCCTGTCAAATCCCCGCGCCAGTTTAGAGGAGATAAACGTGTGGATGAAAAACAACTTTCTCCAGTTAAACAGCTCCAAAACCAAAGCAATTGTAATTGGCACCCCACATCATTCCCTTCTCTTCGTCAGTCACCAACCTCGGTGTAAGATTCCTCAAACTGCCTCCTCCTTCCCGGACCAAGTTCAGCACTATGGGTGATCGGGCCTGCTGTTCTGCTGCCCCTCATCTGTGGAATTCCCTCCCTGACAATCTGAGGGGCTCCGTAAAATACTGAAACTTTTATAAAAGGACTTAAAACTTTCTTTTTTAGCAGAACTTATAACTTTTAATTAACATTGCTGCTTTTTGGTCATATTTTTATATAATTATTATTATATATTTATTGATGCTTTTATTTGCTTTTACCTTGTATCACTTGAGATTTGATTCAAGTGTAAAGTGCATTATAAATTAAATGTATTATTATTATTATTATATGAAAATCTGACCACTATATATATACTATATTAATGTATGAATAATGATACATTGTCTTGCCTTTATTTTGTCATTCCTTATCATTTCTTTCTTATCTTTGATGAGAGGCATTTAAGTCCATTTGTAAAGAACTGTAACAAGTCTGAGATCAAACTTCATTAGTTAATCAATTGTAAATGGGGATTACTGATCTATAAAATGTTCCAAGCCACAGAGGCAAGACATCCAAATTAAAACTTCAAATGATGTCTAAGTAGTATTGAATTCATAATGAAATGCTATAAGGGGTTGCATTATATTTTATTCTTCAGGTTTCGGGAACCTGTCTCCTCGGACGTCATATGGCCAGTTGTTCTGTGTGTGCTATGCACTGGTGGGCATCCCCATGTTTGGCATACTGCTCGCTGGAGTGGGTGACCACATGGGCACAGTGCTGCGGAGAGCTGTGGCAAAGATTGAGAACCTTTTCCTGGTGAGAATGTTTTACTCCGCCAATGAACCAAACTTTCCACTGGATTTGCACCAATCAGTTCCCCCTTCCCAACATAAGGAGCATGTAAGGTTACCCTTATCCCTCAGCAGCACTGGACAGAATGCAAGAAAATTCAAGGTGTGCATCTCATATTTGGTTTATCCATCTTATTTTTAGATTTTTAAATATATTTTAAAAATGTGTCGCAAAATTTGAGTTTCTCCAGTATCTTAGCCCCTTGGACAAACATTTATTGGTTTTATGTGTTTTAGTTGTGGATAGTTGAGCGCTCAAAGCGCGTAACATTATGAGCCATCATTCACCCATTCACACAAACATTCATACAGTGATGAAAAAGGCTGCCATGCAAGGGGCCACATGCTCAACAGGAGCAGTAACAATTCACAACTTGGGGTCCAGTATGTTGCTCAATGACACTTTCTCTTTCTCTCTCACAGAAACGTAAGGTCAGGCCGAACACTGTGCGTGTTATCTCAGCGGTTCTCTCCATCCTGATTGGTTGTCTGATCTTCCTGGCTGTGCCAGCTGTCGTGTTTCAGAAGGTGGAGGATTGGACCTTCCTAGAGTCACTTTACTTTGTGGTCATCACTCTCACCACTGTTGGTTTTGGAGATTACGTAGCAGGTACTGGGCACACACAATACACAGCAAGTTGAAACCAATAACATCATATTTCTAGGGCATCTACAAAAAACCTAACAACAAATTTTAAAGTGAGAATAGTATTGCAAAAATAGGCAGCGTGAAAGCGTTAATATTGGCCAAACAATACTCCCTACAATACTTTTCTTGTATTTTTCTTCTCATGAAATCTAATTAGGTTTTTCTCTGGATTTGAGTCTTAAAAACTGAAAATAATCCCAAGCCTGCCTGACCGGTGCAGTCACTATTTGACAAACCCGGGGATTCTTTTATCAATTTTAATTTTAAACGACAGTTTAAGGTTGATCATTTATTTTCACTTCCAGGATGATGTACTTTAAATAGATAGCATCAAGTAGTGAAAAATTACTTACAGTCTTGTAGGATGAAACCTAGCAACAGAATCCGCTTGTTGTTAATCAGCAGATCGTTTTTCTTAATGTGCTGTTTTGCGGGATGTTTTCTTTATTTGCTGCCGGCATGTGTGTTTTCAAATTCATGGATGCAATGCTTTTTCCCCCGTCTGCCAGCGTAGTTCACGCCACATTGAATAAAATTGCATGAATGTACATCAATGTGAATGTGAATGTGAGATTGAAAAATTGTTCAGCGTTCTGATGAAGTGTACAAAAAGGAATCTATACATGAACAGATTTGCGATATATATAACATAAAAGTAATTTTCCCTGCTTAACGAAAACTAAACTCTTCCTCGGCCAGAGAGGGACATGCAGGTGACTGGAAGACTATGGGAATATGGGATAAAACTGGCAAAAAAAAACGTTTTCAAAAATACGCTTTTATATTCAGACATACCTTATTTTGGCTGACTTGCGCACCAGTAATCCCTCCAAATTTTTGTGTCTGACCAAGGTTAAAGAGTCTAATCATCCACCAAACAAAAGCTTGCTTTGGTCGCCCCTTTTTTATAGACTCCTCCCTTCTTCATCTTTATTTCCACCCCACTACCAGTTTCTATAGAATAGGGGAAGAGTGTGGGTCTTTTCCAATGGCGAGGAACCGTATTCATTTATATCCTGTGAGTGATATGGGAAGACTTGCCAGGCCAGATGTGATCTGCTGGTTGATAGTTGCTGAAAGGGCTTTCAAGCAAAAATGTTTTAAGCAACAATTAGGTGGATTGCTGGTCCTCCAGGTTGACAAAGTTCTTCACTCCTCCACTAAGGTTTTTCTGAAAGAAAAATGTATCCCCCTACCCACTCGAGAACTGTTACAAATGAAGACTCCGACATTGTTAGGGGGCAACAGAAATGGGAATCATGGAAGCAACTGGAGCATTACAACACAAAAAAACTTTTTCAAGTCAATTTTCTCTGTGTTCAGGTGGTGGTCCCAGTGGCATGTTGTTCAAGATGCTGGTGTTGTTGTGGATAGTGTTTGGTCTTGCCTACTTTGCTTCTATCCTTACCATGATTGCCAACTGGCTGAGGGTGCTTTCCAAGAGGACTCGCGCTGAGGTGAGGGATATCAGACATTTGGAAATGAAGAGGAGGAACTTCTCTTAATCTTGTTCTGAGGGCAATCTTTTTCCCCCTTTAATTAGTTGTCTCTCTCACTGCCAGATGGAGGAGTTGAGGGCTCATGCGACAGATTGGACCCAGAATATCCAGAACATGTCAATGGATTTTCGCATTCCCAACCCGCTGGAGTTCAACGACCCTTTCCTTCTGCAGCGCAGACGCTGGAAGCGTAGTGAGCGTCGCCGTGTCCGTCGGGGAGCCCAGGTAACTCTGGGACACTGGGTTAGAGGAGCATCCGAGAATGGACACTTACCAAACCACTGGGCCGGTCTTTTCAGCTCCATGTCTCAGCTGGAGGCCCATTCATCTATTGAGAGGTCGGTGGTGGCCAAGTGCAGGCCACACGTCAGTCTTGTTGGAAGTGTGACAGGTGCCAGATTGGGTCCTGAATTGGCGGCTGACCCAGCAGTGGGTCTGAAGCTCGAGGACAGGCCATTTCCTCACCTCTTGGCGCGCTCATTTTCCCTCCCTGTGGCCTGCTGCACATCAGAGCTGGACTCACCAGGTGCTGGCTTGCATGGAGAATCCCTCTCTGGATCTGAGTCTTCTTTTGACTCCAGATCTGATGTTTCCTCGGAGTCCTCGTCCTTCTTGGCGCTGAAAAGGTTTCAGCCATGTCGTACAGTCTGCAGGATGGAGGAGGGAGGAACCACAGACTTGAAGATAGCAAAAGAGAAAGATAAACAGGGTATAGCAGAAAAATATGATTATAAATCAAACGATTGCTGTAAGCATACACCTGGCCCCGGTTTGCCCCTTCGCTCCCCTATTGCCCCTTTTATCTCTTCTTCTTGCCACCCAGTCCTCCTTCCCTCAGTTCCCCTCAATATTGCCTCCTCAGCCAGCTGCCAGCTGCTGGACTTCTTTGGAGAAAACTTGGCATACATTGATGAGTCGTCAGACACTCTGAGTGACCGTGTCCAGTCTGCAGCAAGAGAGGAGAATAGGAGACGACCACAAAAACCAAAGAGGAGGAGCATGAGGAGGCAGCTATCACACAAGTGGAGCCCCGTGCAAGTGAGGGGATCTAATAGTGAGATTCCACCGCCTTCAAATCCTCCCACACCTCCTCCAGACACTTCTCTTTCAGACCTGCCTCCAAAAGAGAACCATACAGATTCAGCTCCGACACTCTGACAGCCACAACACTCAATATAAATGTGACTGAACATTATAATTCACACCAAAAGTGTTTACTGCAGATTTGAGACACCTTCCATTTGAATGCATCAAATGAAATCTCACCATCTTGAATGCAGGTGATAGTACAGGATATTTTCATTATTTATGTTTAGTCTTACAAAGTCAGTCTATGTAATCTAATGTTAAGCTGTATGCATTTTTACCGTGTTGACTACTTTTTCTTAGCTGGATTTCAAGTCACTAAATTTATCACGGGTCCAAAACATCCGCGTGAAGTCTTGAATACAAGCACACACAGTGTGGACAGTCCCAAATCAACAAAATACAAACTCACGGTTTTTAGCACAACCAATCACAGTCCTCCACGCACCAGATTAAATGTTTTTACCACATACAGAGCTGCTTACAGGTCCAGATTTCTGTGGTAATGCACCTATAGTTTGGTTTCTGTACCGTCAAGAATTTAATTTAAGTCCATTCAGTAATTGGTGAGATAAGTCTGGACTCGTCTGATCTTTATTCTTAGTTTGTTCCTCCAAATTTTTCTCATTTATTTAAAAAAAAATGAATGAAGATGTCCTCCCTCCGGTTACATCAACCACAGTCAAATGAGTGAATATCATTATTCATAGTACTCCCTTTAATTTTGTAATCTATTGCTGTTCATCCGTGCATCTTCTTCAGAACTTAATCAGTTAGCAGCATATCTGTGCGTGGGAGGGGGGCGGTCGTCCGTCTGTCCGGCCACTCACGTTTTTTGTCTGCCGAACATCTCAAAGATTATAAATGCTAGCTTGACTAAATTTTTATGTATAGTAAACACATTTAATAGTCTTGCCTTTTTATAGATTGAATGTTAAACTAATTTAGTTTTTTTGTGGTTTCCATGGAAAGGATTTGTTTTGGATGACTCTTTTCAACTTTTCCAGAGCAAAATTAGCAAACTATGCATTCCAGTTTCACCAAAACTTACACATACATAACAATACTTATAACGAGTATTTGTGCCTCTCCACATTACATGGTTGTGTCTTTTGATATTTTGAATTTTATGATGATTTTATTTTGTTTGGTTTCAATGAAAAAAAATCATTTTTAGAGAATCTGGCAGGTGGTTATCTTGCCTAGAGAATATCTTGCAAACAGTGGATTCACCGAACTTTACAGAAATATATTGAGGGCCCCCGATGAGTACATATCTTGCCAAGTAAATAAAATGATGGTAACACCATGCCCCGCCCTAATCCCTCTGATTAGCTTGGCATGACAAAGATAGCCCCCCAGACAAATAATGGTTCTGAGGCATGTGAGGGAACATGTCTCCACCATCCTAACCTCATCATAGCATGCAAAAAAAAAGTTATTAGGTCACCTCAGTGTAGAATGTATTTGAAAACAAACAATCTGCATTGCTCTGGTGGGCAATGCACACACACATATAAACACACTCCCAAAAACAAACAAACATGCATTTACTATTTATTAATGTCCAAGGACACAAACAGTGAAGATGCAGAGGAGTGCATTACATCATGGAGCAGTTACATGTGGATTTTACATTACTAACATACAGCAGTTCTCAGGGGTATAGATGAAGGATATGACTTGTCCACCATGACCACCATATTTGATTTCTACCAATGATAGCAGATGTGGCAGGATAAGATATTTGGCCCCCCTTTGGTGCATCCCAAGTTGTTGGATCCCACTCATGATCACCCTGTGACTTTGTCAATAGCTGCCAAAGATTAAAACTAGCAGCCTACACCTGTAGAACAACAATTAAATTATTTTACGGTAATTATATTAATCATTAAACTTGATAACATTGGTCATAGCGATGTCCTATAGACGAGAGCCAAAGCTGCTCGTCACCTCAAACACAAACAATGATCAGGACTCTTGATAAACTAATACATTTGTCTTGATGGCAGAAATAAACAGTTTAAGTTGCACATGAACATATGCTTGTACTTCATCATTAAGGGGAGATAAGTATTCAATATGTCCTTCATGATTAGATTCACTATTCTATAATGACTTTGTAAACTCCACGATTCAAGATGTGTGGCACGGTTTCTGTGACCTCTTCAGTGGTGTGACGAAAACTATGAGGAAAATGTGTAAACTTGTAATCTAGTTTACATTGTTAATCTTTAATGTCCTCATTAAGTGCTATGTTCTTGAAAAAGGGTATCAAACTCAATCTCAGAGGGGGCCAAAATTAAAGATTGATTCCACATCAGGGCCAAACAGGACTCAAACTGGCCAATTTTAATCCCAGGTATTATGATAATTTTATTCTTATTTTATTTACTCATTTTACAGATAGATACATTACTAATTTTTGTGTCTATCAGAAGTTTCATAGAATAATTTCCAATGAAAAGTTTTCATTCACAGGCGTCAATAAAAGTGGGAAAATACAATATTTTACAAGTTATAAATGACATCTAAATCAATCTGTTTTTAAACATCAACAAAAATGAACTTGAAATGTCCTTTGGTAAAGGGCTGGACTAATTCTGCCATTCCAGTCTTCTGTCGCAATAAAACAGTAAAAGTAGAAAACAGTCATAAACAGCCTGAAGGTGCATTTCACATTAAATGTGAGCAATTTCATGTGTTTTCTTGTTTCTAAAGCAACAGCACTGACTCATGTTGAACGGCTGGAGGACGTGAACGAACCTCGCCAATTAATGAAAACGTCAATTGTAATTACTAATATGCGCGAAACGACTTACTAATACGTTTATTATTTTTCATCGTTTTTAAAATAGATGTATCATCTATATCTCCTCTCGTTCGTCGTAGAATCTCCTTTTAGGATTAGCCTCGTATTTATCAGAGTGACTGGACGAGAGCTGATATATGACTAAAGATTATCAGGGAGAAGCGCTGGCGCTATTATTTGACGTGCCGGTTATCGAACTGCATTCTGGGGTTTGTAGTATCTGTGGTGTTTGTGCCGTATACCAGCGGGCCAGTTATAAAAATGAAAAATATTGTCTCGCAGGCCGCATATAATTTTTGTGCAGGCCGGATGTGGCCCGAGGGCCTTGAGTTTGAAACGTCTGTGTCAAGAATTTTGAAAATTGAGTTAGAGACGGGATGATGATCAAAGGGACGACATGCAAGTTTTCCTTGTAGTTTTAGTCCAATCCAGGATCGTTGTTGTTCATTTCGGATTTCAGAAAAAACAGTTAAAACTATCTGTTGATATTTTATTTATAATGTGCATTGCTACTTTGCTTTTTCACTGACTTCATTTTTCAACCTATTAAAATACTCTGCAAACTTTCTGGCTAATAAGGGAGGATTTGTTGTCAGGTGTTTTTAGAGTTTGCTGGAGATTGCCTATCTACGGCTTAGTTGATATCACGGTACTGTCTTCTCATTGTCTTGCTGCTGGCCTCCACTTCCCTCGCTGTTAAGTTACCACTGCATGATGAAGCTGATGGTGCACATTCAGAGTTATCTGATTCTAGAGCCTTTATTTTAACAATCATATTATGCAACTATGTGACGTATGTATCACTCTAAGTGTATGTGTAAAAGAAAGTTTCAGCAGGTAGTATTACGCAGTCATACAATGACCATACATTGATGTTGTGACATGAGGAAAGCAGCACATTACATACATTTTGATGATATACGAGGTGATATTTTTTTTATTTTTAACATTTTCTTTTTTTTCCTGGCACCCTTCCTGAGGTGGGACTAATGTCTTCACATTCCTAGCTGAGGTTGGCCACCTTGCTTGAGAGAAGATAAGGAAAAAAATTCAAAATAATAAGATATTTTTTACATAGCTTATTCTCAAAACAAAAATAAACACTTATACCCGATGTTTTGCCAAGATAAATTGTCTGTGGGACAATTTAAAATAAGTCATGCACATGCTAAGTGGTGGCCAAGCGTTTTAAATCACATGCCTGTGAGAAAATGCTTTTCACAATTTGTGAATGTTGTGATGGTGATCCATGTTACTGAATTGTGAACCATCCTGCACCTCTTCTGCAACTGCTCCTGTTTTTTTCTCCGAGTTGTGATTAATTTGAAATCATCTGAAGTGATTGCTCTGTTCAGTTCGGCATAAAAGAGCACTTTAAGTATTATGTTTTCATGCACTGAAAGGAATGTTAGTATTTCCTGTGCAAACAAATAAGTTTAGAGTTAATTGGACCTTGCTTCCCATATTTGTCCTTTACACTAACAGGGTCTGTTGGAGTTTTAATATTTAGGTTTTTGTTTTTACCAATCCATAGAAAAGCAGTCCTGAAAACATTAAAAACAAACAACAAAAAAAACCTGATAGATTTTGTTAAAGATTGGTTAAGCCATAAATATGTTACTGCAAAACTGTTAACATTTTAAATTTTGTTCAATAAAATTTTGAATTAAACTGATGTCTTCACTTTTGCAAAAACCACAATGTCATACCTCTTGAAATTCAGTTTTTATACCCTGTAGACTCTGTGCACTCCAGAATTATTGTTACCCCTTAAAAGAAAGAGTAATATGAGATGCAAAAAAGGTTGTGTCTATCACCTTGAAATAAAATTATTCAAAAAATCTAACCTTTTATTCAAGTAACAAATAATAATAATAATTTAAAAAATGTAATTCTTAACATGGATACATATTTTTCTCTGAAACGTGTGCCACAATTATAGACATCCCCAGTAGGTAGCGCAGTCAAAAGCTAGCTGAAGCACATTTCCAGTCGATTTCATAGGTTTGGGCTCAACTATTGACAAGGAACTCTTTAGAGGTGAACAATAACATCGGTTTTACCGGGTATAAATATATGTTGACAACTGCCTAATTCTCTTTGACATTCTTCACACTTGTAAAGGCCAGAGATCACAGAAATGACGTGGAAAAGAAAGTTGTAGAGCTGCAGTAATCTGGCATTGGATACAAGAAAATCTCTCAAAAGTTAAAAATGTCAGTTTCATCAAACTGATCAATAATAAAGAAGTTGAAAGAGAGTGGAGATCTTAAACATCAGCCTGGACGAGGATGTGTCTGCAAACTGACCCTACGCATTATGAAGAGGGTGATTCAGCTGGTTAGACTCTCCAAGGATATGCAGCTAGAGAATAACAGAAGTCACTTGAATCTTGGGGTCAAAAAGTGAAGCAATGATATCAGCTATGCTAATAAACTTTCTTTCATTTCTCCAGGGTCGGGCAGCGGCGGCAGCAGGGATCCCAGGTTGATATAAACAATAATAGTAATATAACGTTTAGCAATAGCTTATGGTGAAACACTATACAATAATAATATAACTGTAATCATCATCATGATCATCTTGTGATCAGTGGAGATCGAGCAGGTCCACAGCAGCAGATGCAACCACCAACCATGTGACCTTGCAGGGTGACAAAGCACAAAGACTCCAGGGAAGAAGTCAAGGTAGTAACATGGTATAATCCACAGACATGCATTAAAGTGAGAGCAATGTATCAAAAGGGACAGAGAGAGATGAAGAGAGAAAAGCTCAGTGCATCATGGGAGATCCCACAGCAGTCTGAACCTATAGCAGCATAGCTAAGAACTAGCTTATGCCAGCCTTAATTATAAGCTTTATCATAAGGGAAGGTTTTAAGCCTACTTTTAAATATAGAGGGGGTTTCTGCCCCCCAATCCGAGATTGGGAGATGGTTCCACAGAAGAGGAGCCTGATAGCTGAACGCTCTGGCTAATATTCTACTTCTGGAGACTCTAGGAACTACAAGTAACCCTGCATGGAACTGTGATTTCCTTCAGCTACATTGGTGCCTGGCCGTTTAGTGCATTGTACGTGAGCATTAGGATTTTCAATCTGTTTCTAAATTTTACCTGAAGCTAACACAGAAGAGATATGTTCACTTAAACTGGTTCTGGTCAGCACACTTGCAGCAGTGTTTTGGACCAGCTGGAGGGGCTGCGGAAATTTATTGGGAATGCCTGCTAGTAGGACGTTACAGTAATCCAGCCTGGAATTAATAAATGCGTAATGTATTTTAGAAATATTATGCAGATGAAAAAAGGCATTCCTAGAAATCAGCTTTATGTGGGAGTCAATGGTCATATCTTGATCAAAGATAACTCCCAGGTTCCTCACAGTGGTGCTGGAGGCCAAGGTCATACCATCCAGAGTAGATATATCATCAGATAAATTGTTTCTAAGGTGCTTGGGTCCCAGCACAATACCTTCAGTTTTATCTGGATTTAATAGTAAAAAGTTGCAGGTCATCCAAGACTTAATGTCTTTTAGACACACTTATAAATTGGATAAGTGTTTAGATTCACCTGGTTTCATTGAAAAGTACAATTGTGTGTCATCTGCATAACAGTGAAAGTTTATGGAAGGTTTCCTGGTAATGTTGCTAAAAGGACCATATATAGTATGAATAATATTGGCCCAAGGACAGATCCCTGGGGAACTCCGTGGGTAACTTTGCTATGCATGGAGGATTCATTGTTAACAAATACATACTGAGATCTGTCACATAAATAGGACTTAAACCAATGAATGCAGTGTCTTTGAGGCCAATTCAGTTTTCAAGTCTTTGTATTAGAATTTGTTGGTCAATAGTATCAAATGCAGCAAGAAGATCTAACAAGACCAGCACAGAGGCCAGTCCTTCATCTGATGCCATTAAAAGATCTCAGACTTGATGATGACATTTTGAATTTCAGTTGAAATAGTCCATTTTATTGAGATTATCTTAACTTTTTGGTAAAGGATGTTTTAGGAAAAGTATTTGACGCTCCCTCACTACACTTTTTTTTGTTGGTATAAAGTTTTATAATTCTGTTTAATAAGTCTTCACGTGTTTTATATTGAAATAAAATCCTAATTATAAATGACGACTTTCTCAAAAGCCATGGTTAAATTCCTCTCCGTCGGTGGCCCCTTTGACCTGTGGTGTTCCCCAGGGCTCCGTCTTGGACCCTTACTGTTTAGCATACACATGCTGCCACTGGGTGATAAACAGGTTCAGTCACATTTTAAAATAAGAAATAAGAGACTCAAAATGAGCTCAATCAAACAGTTGAGCAGGACATTAAGGGATTTTAACTAGAGATTTTGTTTGCTCTCTGTTACCTGTTCTTTTCATTTAGATAGATTATTTCAGGAGTTCCTCAGAAGTAATGGTTTAATTCTGGCCCTCATGTAATGTAAGTCTGTTCCAGTTTGCTTATTGCCAAAGTGCAAAAATTAGAGAGACAATTTTATTTGACATTGTCTGACCAATATGATACTTCTAACAATGTGTGATAATATGGTGGTGTATCCTAGTTCAGGAACTGAAAAAAAATGTTTGAACATTTCTCCTCTTACTTTTGAAAGTCTCGATCATTATAACTGAGTCCTTGCCTCAGGTATTACCAACTGCATTGGCCCACCAAAGGAATTAGTTAGGTAGGTAACATTGTCTATTTAAATTCATTTAAATTTTCTGTGGGGTAATATTCATGTCACTTTATAATAATCCAGTCTCATTGTGGTTCATATAAGTATCATATAATGAAAAGTACTCATTTTAAATTGTTTTTGAGTGAAATGAGTGATTTAACTGGGAGTTACGGCACCTTTACAAGGTACTGTATGATTGTAACGTGTCAATACGGGCAAGGTTTGACGACAAAACAAACGAGGCCAACACTGTCGTCCCCGACAGCAAGGGTATATCCCAGAAAAGTCCCTAATCTCCGTGACAAAGTGGGTGAGCCCTACTTATTACTCACCACTTCTCCCTATCTCTGAATCCATCACATTACACCATATTAATTTAATTGTATTCATTTTTGCTGAATTTACAATTGCTAAAGTATCATTGCTTCACTTATTATCCCGGAGTTTTTTTGGTTTGTAATTGGTTACAATTCACATCATATAATAAGTTAAAGTAAAACACATTCAAGTTATTTTCAATTATAATTATTGTGTTGTAGGTATGATTATGGAACAATTTTTTTTTCTTGTGCCAAATACTCACATTTGTTGGTCCCTTTGTTCAACTTAGGAACAGCTTTTGTTTGAGAGGGAACCGCCCACAATTTCATCACTGCTAATATCCAGGTGCAGGTTTTTTTTCCTATCGTATATTTAGTTGGGTTTGTATAATTGTGGTAGAATAATTTCTGATCATTCATTTCCCTCTGTTAAAGCAATACAAATATTTCAAAGTCATATTAGAGAATGTTAATCATTTTAACTTCTAGTCTTGAATATAAGTATGAGGGAACTTACCTACGCATTTTGATTGTGGTATCGTCTAATTTATTCGAAATTGATCATACTATATAAGCAGTGGAAAATTTGCCTTTCAAAAGAGGGGGAAATAGTAGCGAAGGTGAACAATGGTCCTTACTAAGTCCAAGTCCAAAAGTTATTTTGGAGTTAAGTTAGAGAATTCTTATTTTTTTTGTATTTTTGTCTTAGTCAATGGAGCACTGTAAATAAAAATCCACTTTGGAAAAGACCAAATCGCCCCCGGAATCTGCCTTCCTATCACCCTCTTGACACTTGAGACAAACTATTTTAAAATCCCCTGTGTTGTATAAGCAGAACCCTTGTTGAACTCCACAATTTAAATATGACTCATTAACATTCTCAGTCCATATTGACTTAGCCTAACTATTTCTATGAAGTCAGCAATATGAGATCTAGGATCAAATCCCATAGGGACTCAATAATGAAGATAATGACAGTCCATTTTTTCTGGGCTCAGTAATAAAACAAGACCGATTTCCTTGTGTCAATCCATTGTTACCTACAGTAAATTTAGATTCCATTAGACTTATGGTTAGTAAGATTTGGAAGAGAAACTGTTTTCCAAAAAAGGTTCCTGCTAATTAAAACAATATGAACTATTATAGTGATTATTATAAACTATTATAGTGATATTGGAAAAGTTTTTTTTCCCAAAAAAAGGTTCCCCTAGAAACTACAATATGATCTATTCCAGTACAAAATGATACAAAATAGATATCCTCAAGTTCATTCAGATGCAACCAATTTGGATTAAATCAGACGCCCGTTTGAGAAATTATGGCCAAAAACTTTGAAGATTTATGCAACCAACAGGTTCCAAATTCACTCCAATTCTACCTCACACTAAAGTCCATGTGATCATAAAATTTGAAAATGATCTATGAAATAGTTTTAGAGCAATTTTTTTACACGTACAATGTGTGGCGGCGAATGCAATTAGAAGCGATGATGATTCCATAATATCCCTGACATTTTAAGGATATAATGACGTAGAAGAGGATGCATTGATAACGTATGCAGTAAGTAGAAACTGGAATGGGGATATTAAATACATTGCATACATGTGGACATTTCTTTTTTTTATTTATGATTTTTAGACATTTGTTGGGTCTGGGTTTAATTACGGCTACATTGCTACACCAAAACAATTTCTGGATGTGGTTTCATCCATGTCCATAATTTTCCAGATATTGGGCACAAAGGAAATAAATTCCATAATTGAAAATAAATCATATGATAACCTGGGGCTCATTGATGATTATGCTGCTACACTCATCAAGTTCACTCCCTGGGGCTTCATTCCCCACGTACACTTGAACCAGTGCTACGCCTGATCTCACCAGGCCACCCAGCAGCTACTACTCTGCAGTTGCATTTACTCTCTATGCGTCATTTTAGATTCCCACATCGTACTTATACTTGTTTTTATTTGAGCACTCGCTTATTGGACTAGACAACACTCATAAAATAGGTACTTCGTTCAGAAGTTTCATGTCATAGGAGGACTCTCTCATGTTTATAACATCATTAGTAATTTTTTAAACATGAGGGAGGACCAAGAGTTAAACTTTATTCCAAGCTCCTGAGAGGAGGCAAAAATGATGGGTTGTGAAATTTTGACGCCAGATAATGTACAAAATCAAACAAATATGGTTCCAAATTTGGGTGACAAGGAAATGGCTAGTAGCTCCTTACTAGTAGCGCTGCTTGATACATATGTAAGACATCCCATTGGATGAAAAAGCTGCTGTTTTATATTTAACAGCTCTTTTGTGTATTCTATCTTGGAGAAACTTTGTTCCAGTGTTCTCCTTTTCAGCAAAAAAAAAACCAAAGTCATTGTAAATATAGGTCTTTGTTACAGCTTCACGTTTTTTCTGCGTAAAAAAGGCTCAAGACACATGGAGGGAGCGCAACATCACTTCACTATACTGTGTCTGTACATAGCAAACAGTTTTTTACTGCTATGTTAGTCTATGGAACCATATACAGAGCTATTCACTCACTATGTGATCATGTGTCCCGTCCCTATTCCTGTTGGCAAGTTTCTGCTTGTGACCACTTTTCCTCTTGGCTGATACTGTTTGTTAGTGTTTCATTATTTTTAAATCCCTTAGCCCCTCTGCCACAAAGCTTAATAAACAGTGGAGAATTTGAATGGTGTGTGCACAAGCCAGAAAAACGCTGCACTGTCTGTCCTCAGCTGAACCTGATAGATCTGTCGTAATGTCACTGTATGACACAGAGAGAGGAGCATCAACCTGAGCGTCTACCTTTATAGGATATTTGTAGGCTTTTACCCTCTTTTAATACTTTGATTTGGGAATGGTTTTATGGCTTCATTCAGTTTTCAACCATTCAAGAAAAATGTACATGTCAATATCTATGAGGAAGGAACAATTCTGTTAGAACACAAGGATTAACAAAATTAGTTTTTTCTGAATAACATTGAGTGGAAACTAAATCTCCAAAGAACACCTCTAAATTGTACAACGCATGTACAATTTAGAGGCCATGAATTGATGTTGAGGTAAATTAAGATTAATTAATCCTCCAAATTCATTCTGTTTCGTAATTTTTATTTTTTGGTGTATGAAAAAATTCAGTAAGCTCAAAATCCTTAGCAAAATACAATAAAGAAATGTTTGAATGTACTGTAAATGTACACTTGTCCAACACTGTAATGAAAAGGGAAGCTTTATCTGTTGCTTAAACATAATTATTATGACATACAGCGGAAGGAAGATGCCAATAGACTAAAAATATATACAGTATATAGAATAGAATTATTTTTTGTTTCTCTTTGTTATGTTCAGTTTGATGTATTGTATTATTTCCCTATAATATACAATGGTTTAATATAAATATATTCTAATGGCACAAATAGGGTACAGTCTATTTTCCAAAATCAAAAGTGTAATGATCTGGATGCTGAGCTCTGAAGGTCCTGGATAAACTCTGGGTAGATGTGGAGTAACTTCTTGCTTACTCAGAATCAGGATGTGTGACAAGAGGATAAAATGGCATTATGCTCTTCACCAGGGCTTAAATAAGTCATGGACTGAATCCACACTCAAATTCACGATTTCACTACTCTTTATTTGTTGACAGAAGGTTGGAGATTCACATGAACATGACCCGTCAGCATTATTGTCATTTTGAACATGAATGTGCCTGTGCTTGTGCCTGTGGAGGAATTTTCCCTACGTCTTTAATTATTATTTCAAATCAATAAAAAGATTGTAGAATTTCTGCAGACACATTATTAATGTGATGAACCACAGTGTTTGCGTTCTCACAGTGGCCCATCATTGGAATGGTCTTAAACTCTAGATTGTGTTTCCAATGGCCATTTGTAAGCTTAACTTGCTCATTGAAATTGTCCATTTTCTCACATTTATCACTTGTTTGCAGGTTTTGATAGGTATTTTGAAAACTGCTAACTACTGTAACACCACTAGGTGCATGTCGTGGATAACTAAATGTTATTTTAGATAAAGTCTGAATTAAATCAAAATATTAACTACAAATGAAAATGTTAAATCCAAATCCTAAAGCTGAAAAAAAAAGTCAAAACCCAAATATTTGTAGATATAATTGTTTAATTCTAGTTTGTTAATTTTTATTTTTATTTATATAGGGCCATGTCAAATATTTGTCCTTCATCCTTCATCTATTACAAGACCCATCTTTCTTCAATACATATATATTAAAAAATAAAATAAAATCATTCCATCACATATTTACATCATGTACTTCAAATTCCATTTAATACTTTTAATACTACTAACTACTACTACTAACTACACTGTACACCAATCAGGTAATTTTTCCCCTTCAAATAGAAAAATATATATAAATAAATGTTTAATGTGAACAGTCACCTCAGTCTTTGTGAACAATGCTTTTTAATGAAGATAGATTTTTCTTTTTTTTTCTTTAACTTGCAAAACAGTTGAAATTTAATAACATTGGACAAATCTGCCTTTTTTTAATCCCACCCTGACACACAGTTTTAGGTTGTTCAAATAAAGTAACAAAGCTGGGAAAATAAGGACCTTTACTTATTTATTTTACCTCCACCAAGGTGATAATATTTTGCTGGTGTTGGTTAATTTGTTCCTAAGTTGGCAGTATTACTCAAAATGTAAATGGAATCTTTAAAATCTAATTTAAAAGAGCAAGAATTAAAAATTCCGTTTTCCATGTTTTTTAAGAAATTTAAATTGAATGGGCTGTAATGACTCTACAGAGAAAGAAATCAAATGCTGCCCTCATCTGTTTTAAAGGAGAACAGTTAGGCCTCTCTGAGTTTGTCTCCACAGGGTGTCAATTACTCCCGGTGTCTCGTCACATGACCGCTCAAAGAACAATGCTGAGGCTTCAGATCAGTATCTTCTGTATCTTGTGTCTCATTGCCACTCTACTGCTTGTATAACTTTTAAATGCTCTTTTGGAAGTGCCCTGTTGGCCTGAGCGCTTTATTTAAATTGTCCTTAAAGAATGTGAACCATTTTACATGTAGTTGTGACCATTAGCCATATGTGAGTTATGTTTGATGCAGAACTTGAAGTGCAAATGCTTTCTGTCATTCTGAAAAACATTTGCCAACTCATGATCAAAGGCTGCTACAGTTTTGGTCAGTTTTGCAGGCGTGACCGAGTGTAACTAAAAGGAGCCATATTTTGACATATGGAAACAAGCAGGATGTATATATAGGTACGTTTAGAGACATTTAGGGTCTATCTGTACACACCCTCTGGAGGTCAAAGGCAATGACATGCTGTGAGTAGAGAGGTGTATCCGTGAGTGTGAGAGTTGGTCAATATCCACAGCAGATTTTCACTCTCCAAGGACAGTGGGTCCCAGTGTGAGACAAACCAAGGCGCTGTACCGTGGGATAAGTACAGGTTGGATATAGCAAGGGGTAGTTAAATGGAAAAGACTAACAGATGCTGGGGCTAGTTTACTCAGGGGGAGGGAGCCTCACCACAGCTCACCAGCAACCTGACAAACACACATTTACACACGGATCGAGACTGCATTCTCACTGTGGCCCAAAAAAACCCATTTTACTTAGATAGTTGGAGAAAAGTTTGTATGTCTATTTCAACAGCAGATTTTGCTTGAGTAAAAACATCTGTATTAAACACTGATGGCGCTCCTGCTGCTGAATTCAAATTCGCAACATTGAAAGCCCTCTTCACCAAATACACATAACTAAAAGTTACTAAGTTAGTTAACATAATTATCTTTTTCTTCTATGTATAGATATCTGTCTCCATCAATGGTAGTAAAATGAGTTTTCGTCTGTGGTTGCTGTGGCAACCACTTAAGAAGTGATTTCCAGACATCCCTGTCCCCTGCTACACACTCCAGCTTATCCTTGGGGATCCTGAGGCGTTCCCAGGCCAAATGAGATATGTAGTCCCTCCAGCAAGTTCTGGGTCTACCTCGTGGGAGGTCTCCTCCCAGTTTGACATGCATGAAAAATCTCCAGAGGGAGGCGTTCTAGGGGCATCCTAATAATAATAATAATAATAATAACAATTATAAACATTTTATTTATTGGCAGCTTTATGGACACTCAATGTCACCTTGCAGGGACAGCAATAAAAACAGCAAATATCAAGAAATTAGTGAAATTATATGCAATAAAAGCTAAAAATATGTACAAGGTCAACAAAAGCGATCACACAGAATAGGTAAGTCCAAATAGAAGAGTTTTCAGGCGCAATTTGAAAGTGGGGTTAATTTAATGGAGGGTTTGTTCCAGAGACGAGGGGCTGTGTTCTGGTAATGATACGGGCAGCAGAGTTCTGGACCCACTGAAGTTTATGGGGGAGCTCGAGTGGAAGACCAGAGACCAGAGAGGAGAGAGTTGCGGTAGTCAATATGGGATGTGACCAGGGCGATGATGAGGATGGCTGTGCTATTAGGTTTGAAAGACAGGCAAAAACGGTTGATGATGCGTAGGTGGAAATATCCAGACTGTTGATGCGTGCTTCAAATGATAATGTGCTGTCAATGATAGCACCCACACTCTTGATTGGGGGGGAGGGAGGAACTACAGAGTTCTCAACAGTATGCGAGAAGCTGTCAGATTTTGCCAGAGTTGTTTTTGAATCAACAAGCACATGTTAGTGACTGCGGAGCGCTGTGATCTGAAGGTTTTGAGTTGCACAAACGTGGCCAGAGTACGGCCGGAGAAGTATGAGTTGAACCAGGAGAGAGGGGTGCCTGTGAAACCAATGGAAGCTAATTTGACTAGGAGGACGGTAAAGGAAATACTGTCAAAAGCTGAACTGAGATCAAGCAGCATGAGTAATCACATGATCGAACCACCTCAACTGCCTCCTTTCAACACAAATGAGCGGTGACTCGGTTCAGAGCTCCCTCTGGATGATTGACCTCGCAGCTTATCTCTGAGGCTTAGCCCAGACAGCCCTCAAAGGAGGCACATGTCAGCCACTTGCATCCTCAACCTCTTTCTTTCGTTCACTACCCAGAGTTCACGACCACATGTGAGGGTTTGAACGTAGATGGACAAATAAATTGAGAGCTTTGCATTACAACTCAGCTGGTTCTTCAACACAACAGACCCAACTGAAGCTGCACCGAACCGCCTGTCCATCTCCCGGTCCATTTTCCTATCACTTGAGAACAAGACACCAAGATGCTTAAACTCCTTCGCTTGAGGCAACAGCTCATCCCCAACCTGAAGGGGACATCCCACCATTTTCCAGCAGAGAAAAGAAACTTCCGAATTGGTGCTGACTCTCATACCGGCCGCTTCACACTAAGCTGCAAACCGGTCCAGAGAATGCTGGAGGTCACGGACCGATGAAGCTATTAGGACTGCATCATCTGCGAACAGCACAGATACAATTCTAAGGTTCCAAACCCGGACACTATGAAAAGGAATGACCATGTATTCATGGTTATCAAAAACATAATCGGAGACAAAACATTCACTGAAAAACGTGTCTGACGTTTTACCAAGAATATGGACACAACTCTCACTTTGGTAAGATAGAGTTAAAAGACTGTATGGCTCGTAGTAATGGCCCCGGTACCCCATACTCCCACAGCCACCCCCACATTAGCCTACACCGGCCTGGGAACACAGTCATAGTACGTCTTCAAAATCAACAAAACACATGTAGATTGGATATGCAAATTCACCAGGTGATAATCAGTGGCAGCTCTGCTCCCCTCATCACCCGAGTGTCCAAGACATATGGCTGCAGATCAGATGACATGACCACAAAGTTGATCATAGATCATTGGCCTACGTTGGCCCGGTACCAAGTACACAATGAGCCACTTTATGCTCGAACATGGTTTTGTTATGGACAGTCCATGACAGATATATATATATATATATATATATATATATATATATATCATCCATGATCCATGAATGATATATATATATATTTATATCCACACATAGAAAACATATATAATATATATATTTATATAATATATGTATGGACATGTTGTGGACAGTCATGGTCATGGACTGTCTATAACAGACACCATGTTCGAGCATAAGATTGCTCATAAGTGTATGGCCACCTTATGTTATGAAAATAGTAGCTGAGTTTACATGGACCATTCCCATGGAATTTAAATTTGAATAAACCCCAAAAAGAATTAAAATGCTCCATAAAACACTTCATTTTGAATAAATTCAAATTATTCCAAGCAGAAATACACCACAGCAGAGAGTTGTTTTTCATATTAACACTTACAGTTTTTAACGTTGTCGGCTAAATGTGTGAGCTTACATTTAGCCAACAATAGGAAACATAGAAATAATGTATCTATAGGCAAGTCAGAGAGAAGATGAAAAGAGGTGGGAAGGCCTATGGGTGGAAAAAATTAAAAACCACTGGAAAATGTGGAGGCCTAGTTAAATCCCACAACAACAAAAGTGGATCAGACCCTACCAACTTCTCTTTTGATGAAGAAATGGACAAAGAAATGGGAGGACAAACGCTGGCAAATGGTGCTGACCATGATGTGGATCTGGTTTCCAGGGAGAAGCGTTTGTTGCAGAATCAAGTCAAATCAGTTTTCTTTTTATAGAGCCAAATTACAACCAAAAATCTCATGACACTTTCCAAAAAGAGCAGGTCTAGACTTTACTCTTTATTCTGCAGAAACCCAACAGTTCCCACTGGAACTAGCACCGGGCGATAGCAACAAGAATAATTGCCTTTTAACTGGCAGAAGCCTGAAGCAGTTCCTGACTCAATGTGGGACGCCATATGCTTAGACAGTCCATTGCTTTTAAGTTTACTTCAACTGGTGATGAAGCTAATTTTAGCATTTCCAGGTCATTTTAACCCATTACACTGCTTCACAAACTATAAAGCAATAATAACAAGTCTAGTTTTGACTATTAGCAAAGTAAGTAAAGATTTAAGTAACTTTTAAAAGTTCAGTCGGCTATCATGGCTTTAACGCTTTTGGTTTTTCCTTAGTGTTTTTCAGATAACGAGTATAGCAGAGTGGATGCTGGTGTACATGACTGCTCTGTAGAAAACACAGGAACCAGTGAGTTGTCAGAGTATCAGTGTTCAACACAGAGCGTCACGTTTGTGCATGTCACACAACTGTTCAGATTGAATGTGTTGTCACTTGTAAACATTAATATGCATTTGATATAATTCCTTGTACATATTGATGATCCGAAATCTTCAGTCGGAATTATTCAAATTAGAATATAAAACAGCCTTTTGTGCTCATGAATATTTTGTCACTTTAATCAACACTTGATTTTCAAGTGTCACTAATATTAACGGAGTTACTGAATGATGATGGTAATACTCCATTTCATTATAAATGAAATGTATTATTATTATTATTATTATTTCTACTGTAAGAATATACAGCAGACTATTAAAGGTGATGGAATCCCTCTCAGCTTGTGTAGAAATCCACAATGAAAGTATTGTATTACAGTACTGGAACTTCAGATTCAAGTCGCATTTTCAAAGAAGTAGCTCAACGTTTTGGGGGAGTGGACATACGGGCCGCTAGACATTGTTTCTTTCCGTTTTTAGTCATCTGCCTCATTGGTTTCGCCGTGACTTACCTAGGGCTTGCTATGTCTCGTAATACTACAAAAGACCTCTGTTCAATGAACAAAATGTTACAAAAAATTTGGGCCATTTGTCCAAAGAACAGGCGCGTTATCCAAAGAACACCTATGTGTTATGAGAAATAGCAAGACACCTCCTAGTATTCGGTCTTTGTGGAAGCCTGGTATCATGTAGTGCAGGTAGTGCATTGAAGTGATATGACCTGTTATATATTCCATCAGCAAAATTGAATGAAACTATTGTCATTCAATATTAATACTGTTAATATGACAAAAAATGCTATGAAAGGTTCATAACCATTTGCTGATTGAAATGCACTTTTTCCTCGGGAACACAAACAGTCAGCTGATCTGTGTGACAAAATCTTGCAGTGTCACTTCCTTTAGGAAGAGACACTAGTTGGATTTCTCTCTCCAGTCCCTATAAATCATTGCACTAATTACTTGGTGAATCAGTTTATGAAGTCAGTCACATAACAACACTGTTAAATCTTAGAGTTTTTTGTTTTTTCATTCAAGCTGAACTGTAACATTGCCACTCAGTAAGGGCTTTCTGCTACTCAATGTGTGTAACCTCAGGGAATGTCACCTTTTGTGATGTCACATACGTAGCTTCTATGACTTCAACAAATGAATGAAACTCAATGACTCTGTTAATACATCCAAAAGCAGATGTTGTTTGTGTTAGCTGTTTGTTTTCAGAATGGGCAGCTAACTATTCATCTCAAACTTTATTGATAACCAGACTTTCTCTTACACACACAAAAAGAAAAAAAAGAAAAAACCACATCTCACTTCAGCTGGGTCCCAAAGAGAACACACCATGTGACAATCACAATAGAATTCACAGTAAAAGCCAGGGAATAATGTCTGTGCTATCATGTATGACCCCACTAGCCACTTCTTTACACCCAGTTGCCCTCTGTCTCTCACACACACATGCAAACCACTCGCATACCAGAGAGCCTATATTTAAAATGATTCCTGGGCATATTTCCTTCAGCATTTATACATTTTGTCAGAGACGCATAGTGTACAGACAGTATCTGTGTGTGCATATGTGTGAGATTGATGGTAGGACTGATGTTCGACGGAGGTATGACAAAATATAATCATAGCGCAGTTACAGTAATGAGTGAACAACTTCAGAAAGAGAGCATGAGCTCTGAACGTTTTAGCAAGACCCAAATAGTTACAAATTTGCTAAAGCTGCAAAATACCACCTTCCAAACTCATTCCAAATACAGCCCTATGATCCCATGTCTCATTTTCTAAGCCTCTCTTTTCTATCGCTCTCTCCTCCCACCACAAATCCCAGAACCTCATGCAACAGAAAGAGTAGGCCGAGACGATGAGGGGAGCATTTAAATCTAGCGTTCCGTGAGCGGTCGAGTTGGTGTCTGGAAATCTCTCACATCCTGTTTACGCCGGGCAGATTTCAGCCTAGGACCGCAGAGAGCTGGCAGCGCCCAGAGCCTGGACACAGCTCCTCTCTCTCTCTTTCCTATCTGCTCCCTGCTTCCCTCGCCTTAAAGATCTCAGTCTGCAAACCTTTCCACACTGCCTCCTTTCTATCAACACCTTCAAGCGCAAAGCAAACAAGCACAAGGTCCAGCTCACACTGCTCTGCCCCTGGCTGCAGGACAAGGACAGAATTCAAATCCTGACCAAAAAAAAAATCCTTTTTGCAGATATAATATGGCCAAGTCACACAACGCCCTTTTTAATGTCAAAGCACAAGTGTGATACAGAAATGTTGTCATATTTACAGTGCCCTACATGAAGCAGAAGGTTCCAGAGAATTAAAAAAAAAATCAATTTTTATGCCTATCCCAGCAAAATCCTTATATTTGAGTCATGAAGTGTAAAAATATAACATCTCATTAGTCTTCAAAAGATTAGGAACAACGGATCCATCTGACCTCTCGTCTTTTTTCCCCCCTTGGACAAAGCAAGTCTGCCGTCTTTGGACCTGTAATAATGTCAATCCTCTTTGCCTCCCTCATCTCTTCCTGTGAACTCAGCGGCACTTGCAGGATTTAACAACCATATTGGACAGTTGCTCAACACGTGGTGTGCGGCCTATGAAATACATAATGGTGAGGGGCTCCAGATCCTGAGGAACGCAGCAGGGTGAGGCAGAGGCCTCAGGGTTCAGCTTGTTGTACAGTGGGAGGATCTGGTCAAGGAAAAAATAAAAAGTAATTTTCAGTTTCTTTATAGGTTTTAGATAAACAAAAAATGTTTTCCCTAAGTAGGGGAGTTTCATTAGAGAGTGTTTTTTGTGTTTTGTGTTTGTTCCTGTCACTATTCTGTCGGAGCTTTTTTATATTTGACCCAACTGTTGGGTTGTTAACTTGGGCTCACTGGCAAGAATACATTGGCATAATATTTGATGTTGTAAAGATAGAATGACATCAGAGAAAACTTGCTTACTGTGGTTAGTGTAGCTTGTTAGTGTAAAGACTGCAAACGGGGAAACCACTAACCTGGCTCATCCTAAGCCCCTTAAATATTCACTATTAACATTTTGCATCTTATTTGCTAAATGTGAAACAGAAAACATCTGTAGATCTACTGTAGATCTACTACAGAGTCCCTGCTAGTACCTGCCACTATTAGATTGGCATCCAGACTTAAGGTTAGCAATATCCTTAGCACTTGTATGTTCTAAGCAATGAAAACCAGCTGCTGTGTGTTACATGTACCATAAAGGTACAGAGGTGGAATCATTCCTTCCATCCAACTTCCGTAGGAGGACATTGATTTCTTTGTATTTTTCTCAGTCACATAACCCCTTTCTGTCAAATCCGTTGACAGATCCGTCAAATTGCTATGCAAACAAAATCGCAGTAGCAAAACGTCCCACTGCAGCACATTAAAGTGTCAAATAGATATTGGAGACGTACTAAATTGAAGGATGTGAAAAAATCACTAGGTTGTGTAACTACATGGGCTATGGCACAAACAGGTTGTGTTCTATAAAGCTATATGTTCTGTAAAATGCTTTTGAGAGGTCACAGCCCATTCATGATGCTGAGGTTAACCAATTCTAGTTTAACAGCCGCAAACAATGCATTTAAATCTCTTTAAGGCAAACATCGTGGACATTTAAAAGTTTATGTACATTGAATACGGCTGTAAGTTGAGTTGGTTGAAACCACAACCTTTTTCTAGCGAGTAAAGAGACAAAATAGTTTTTTCTAATATCCTTTTCTTTTTTTTAAGTATTAAGCAAAAAACCATTTTCATTCCAAGATTGAAGTAGGATTATGTAATGTTAGTCTGAATGATTAAAGGTGATATTTTTGTCGTGGTGCCATGTTTCACACAGAATATTCAGGAACTGAGCCTCCGATTACCCGATAAAAGCCGACATATCAAGGTATTTATGTCTTTACTTATATAAATATAAAACAATTCTACAAAACAGCCATTTGACACAACAACCAAACTCTAAATGCTGATCAATGACATGCAGTCCAAATAAATGACGTTTAAAAGTGGATTATTTTAACTTCACATCATTAAATACCTAACCGCGGTTCACTTGATTCCACTTTTGGTACTTGGGTATTTCTGTTATTGTTTTCTTGCTACAGACACGTTTTCGCTGCCAATAAAGTATGGAGATTAAATATCCAGCTTTGGTTATTTGTCATGTTACAGAAATAGATGTCCCTGATCATCTCACCATATTATAGTGGTTGTTGGCACTCCAGAGGTAAGGACAGTTGCCGGCACAGAAGTTGGCTTTGTATCCTTTGGGCTCATGGATCCATTTCCAGTTGAGGTCACGTCTGAAGTCAATGTAGAGTGAGCGCAGACAGCAACCCTGGTCTGAACCACTGAGATACAACACAGAGACAATTCAACTCTCGTCCGACTTTCACTGTCTCAGGCAAAGTTGCAAAGATGGGTCATGGGAAAATAACAATGAGTCAGCATTGAAGAACCAGCCATCACAAGGTGATGACTGCCAGAGCTTTCCCCTGCACCACGGTAGTCTAAATAAAGCAGTGCATACCTGTTGGCTCACAGTCTAAACACAGGGACATATTGTCCGGTCACACATAGTCTGCATAATGGGCTTTGGGTCAAGAGCAAAAAATAAATGAAATCCACTGGCCACCACAACTCGATTTCATAATCATCAGGAAAATATGTCATTGCTGTTGGTAGCTGGCTGGCATCCTACCGGGAGCAGGTTGTGGTGTCTGTGGCGGCTGCCCTCTTCTTGCGGTTCCTCTTGGCTGGGTTGTCCATTCTGTCACTGGGAAGTAAGGTGAGGATGAGGTGTGGCATTTTGGTACTGAAATCTGCCTGCCCCTTAACCTGACTGGCCATTCTTATCCGGCGAAGTCTCTCATCATCAACACCTATGGAGCAGAGTAGAGCAGCAGTTACTACAGTGGTTCTCAAGCAGTGGGTCCAGACCCACCTTCATCGTGGGCAGAAAGGGCTATTGAAAGACATGATTCGTTCATTTTCTCTTTTCCCTCATTAGTTCGCATGGAGCCTATCCCAGCGGACAGGGGGATGGGGAGTGAACCCTGGTCAAGTTGCCTGTTTATCACAGAGCTGTAGCACATGTTAGCTTCACCCAGAAAGGCCCCAGTCACCAGCTGGATTTGAACCCAGAACCATCTTGCTGTGAAGCAGGGCTACCCACTACACGCTGTTCATGTAATAGAGTGAATATATATAAATCATTTTGGAGGTATCTTACAGGAAAGTCTGCACTTTTTGTGAGCTGCAGGATTGTGACTGTCCTAATTATTTTTTTAATGCTGTTAGAAAAACATTAACAACCACCCTGTTAAATGTTTAATATATGCGGCAGTTGGAATTAAATGGTGGTTATGTGTTGTCCCTACTTTAGTTCATCAAGTTCTAGTTCAAACTTTGTCTCACTGGGTCTCATGTTTGTTACGTCTACCATCGAAAGTTGGAGAAATGTAGGTGATCACCCACATTGGTTTTCCTCAAGATATCTCAAAATGTTGCCATTGTATTTTGATGAATCTTGGCTTGGCCAAGGACAAGTAGATTCAACTTTGAGATTGATCTGAGTATTGTTTTGGATTCAGCATTGCAAGACAGATTTAAGTTGTTTTCGGGGGTTTTTAACGTCTGCCAACGCAAAAAGAAAAAATAATAATACAATGAAAATAAAAATGTTCAGGAGTGGATAACTCCTTCCAGATCTGTATTTAAATATGCATGCTGGGGAATGATCATCAATAGTATCATAACCTGGATCTAGGAACTTAAACATAAATTTAGAGGGGAAGGAAATATTTACTGGCTCACTGTATGGCAATAGAGAAGAGTAGGGACATGGCACTGCCAGCGATATGTCTCAGATAATACAGATTCTGATTCATTTAGATTTAAAAAGTATCTAATTGATTGATTGATTCATTATCTACCGCTTATCCTGTTCAGGGCTAGGGGGTTTGAGCCTATCCCAGCTGACATTGTACGTGAGAGGGGGCACTCCCTTGAAAAGTTGCCAATTCATCATAAGGCCCACACATAGAGACAAACAACAATTTACACTCTTATTCACACCGACAGGCAATTTAGACCGGCCGATTTATCTATAATGTAGATTTTTGGACAGTGGGAAGAAGCCGGAAATTTGCCAGGGTGAACCTACACAAACATGGAGAGAACATGTAATCGCAAAACACAGAAAGGCCTAGGAAGAGTTGAACCCAAAACTTTCTAGCCGTGAGCGACAGCGCTACTCACAATGCCACTGTGCTGCCCATTTTGGATCTACCAGGATGGAAAATCATATTTTCGTGGATGGTTTCCCCGGTGAAACTTTCTTCTTTTTTCTTTAAATGTTATTACTTAATTTTGCAGATGAAAATAAAGTTTCTGGTTGCCTTTGCTTTTCTTCACACGCTGTGATTAGCTCATGAGTTAATCCTCACATTTCAGTAGAGTACAATTAAAGACCACAAAAAATAAAAATCTCCAGAAACCTGTTGCAGCCCTGAAGGAAATCTAAAATCCTCACATTCAGACTGATAGTAGCATCTTTGTCTTTGCCTCAAGTTATCTGCCTTGGACATGACACAACTTGTCTGGAACAGGAAATGAAAGATTTGTCTGTAACAGTTATGAAGAATTTCTTTTGAGTAAAATATATCAGTACCTTTTTATTTTTAGTGTCACAGGAGTCAATGTCAAGGCCAAGCCTTTGCTACCATGATGTGTGATGAAATCAATAAAACTACAACAAACCTGCAAAAAGAGCTTCCAGCTCCTCGCTCTTGTTGGGAACAATGTTGTTAGTGGATGGAATGAAGGTGCAACAGGGACAGTGGATGCCCAACCTCACGCCAAGATTATTCTCTGATAAGTCCAAAAGGAGAGAGATAAGGATACATGCCGTGATCAGTTGATGTAGATTAAGCTCACAAACCATGCAGGTGACGTGTTGCTGCTGTAGCTGACCTGGATCTGACACCCAGTCCTTAATGGTTTCGGTGACCTCCACAGAGATCCAGACTCCCTTTGCCTTTGGTTGAACAGTGCGGGAATCGATATAACGCTGAGTGGAAGTGCTCTCTTCGTCCGGCTTCAGCAGCTGACATACACAAACATCATACAGCGATGAAGCTAACATACAGTTACATAGTCTCCTTTTATGACGATGACTAAATATTTCACCAATCAACCATAACATTAAAAAGATTTATCTGTAATGTTGAAAAGAAAACAACCATCTGCTTCCTGGACAAATGGGGTTTTTTGGATGCAAAGGCTTAAGAATACATGCAATTGTCTTACTAATATTGATAATTACACACAAGTTTGATGATTCCGCTGCATTCAAAGCGATCCTTGAGAAGTTATCTCCAAACTGTTGTTTACCTGATGGATCTCCACTCTCTGCTCTGAGGCTCGCGCCTCTGGGTTGGGAGCTCTGAAGATTCTAAACTCAGCTTTGACCAGGGTGCTGTTGGTCAGGTCCACTCCAGTGACGTCAAAGTGAACGACCCTGTAATGGGGATTTGAGGATGGTGGCTGAACCACATCTGGGTGAAAAAACAGAGCATAAAGTATGACTTAAGAGAACCAACAACATCTCATGCTGTCTTCACAAAGTAGTATTTATACTTTTGGTTAAAAAAGCTCTGTGATGTATTGTCTCGGACATAATTACTACTGATGAGTGTCTTGAAACTAAATTACAGGTCTGTTCACAGTAAGTAAAGGTGTCTGCACTTATATTTAATATATGTGTAATTGTTGCATTCTTGCTGTAGGAAATATCGCCTCCAAGTTTATAATGGAGTAGCGAGAATTGAGTAGTATCCAACAACATTTATCTTAAGATTTCAAATATAAAAAAATAAAGGTCATTAACATCTTTTTCACTGGATGGGGGTTTCTCTGAGGGCATCAGAAAACCGAGTAGCTTGCTCCTGGGTTTGCTGGCAGAAGTTGGGTTCTGAGGTAGGAGCAGCCTAGGCTCAGGAGTTAGCAGCAGTGGATGTCAACCTAGAATGCATGAAATGTCTTTGTGCATGACAACCTCTGTCAATGGCTCTTCCACTGGTGTGTGAGTGATTGTGTGAACGGTTATTGGTTGTGTTGGACAGTCCAAGCCTTTGTAGCCCCTTGGTCAGACAGTAAAGAATGTATAGATAAGTACAGTTCAAGACACATTACTTTCCATTTTGCAGATATTGTGTTTTTTGTTTGTCTAGACTTGGGAATATATGTGGATCATAGATCACGTTAGCGCTTTTCTCATAACTGCGAGTTCAGGTTTACTGCTGTAATGCAACATCAAGTGACTGTGAATATTATTTGTAGAGCCTTATGGACAGCCATTTTACCAGATGTGTACTGAATAGTGTGACATTGATGGGATCAATTTAAACCATAAGCATTACAATTTGCATCAGCATATGTGTTTTAACTCTGATACTAGTAGTCTTTGCTGTTACCGTAATTATATTTTGAACATGTGAGTTTAAAATGGCTTATCGATAGTTTTTATTTAACTTGGGAATGACGTGAACGCAAATTTTCAGGTCAAAAAAAACATTTTCCCTTAATGATTAATACACAAAAAATATTTACCTGTAGAGTCTTACAACAGGGAAAATTGAAATAAATGTCCATTCTAATACATTCTATTGGAATCACAAACCATCACTGTAACTGTTATTGAACGCAGTCCGCACATTGAGAGCCAGTACAGTAGATATGTTGGACTCACTTGTGTCGCTGCGGAGGGGCAGCATGTCAATCCTTTGCACCTCTTTGGCATAATAGTCCTCCTCGCTGCTCTCGCGCTCACACGCGGACTCTGCCAGACGCGCGCGCTCCTTCAGCAGCTCCCGCGTGCTGTTGTAGAGGAGTGTGACCTCCGGGGGCACCGAGCCAGCCAGCGGTTCCTCGTCCTTGTCAGGCGGGCTGCGGATTCGAAGCTTGCTGAGGATCTGTCCCCGGACCGCCTCGATCCGCCGGGACTTCTGCTTGTCCAGGTTGATGGACTGACAGGTGTTAATTCCCTGCACCAGCAACACACCGGAGAACCGGAGCAGCAGCAGCAACAGCGCGAGGCGAGGGAGCCACATTGTCCGGTAAGGGAAAGGAGTGAGACGGAAAGTCCTTTTCCCCTGAGCGTCCGTGAATGAAACCAGCTGAGGTCACTGAAGCTAAAGCAGTCTCAAACCCACGCGTGAAGAAAACGATGCTTTGAGTGGTTCCACGTTTATAACCGAGAATTAAACCAATGTCTCCTAAGCCGTCTTGAAATAAAGTTTCTTGTTCTAAGAGGATATTCTGTCCAGTTTTTTCGTGGAAAATGAAAACCACGTCTGCTGACTTCTCATTTATTCTGCTAATTTAATCATATCGTTGAGACACATGTTACGTAACAATCACTGAATACACCAACGCTCCTCGTTTTGACCTTTTCTAAAGTCATTAAATCTAACGTTTTCAAGGTAAATACTTACACCGTGGATGATGCCACACTTAGACTAGTTCACTGCAGAAAGCCCAACTTCATTAAGACGATATAAGTTTTCATTCCAATCTGGTTCGCCAAAACGCGCGGGTGTTTGTTGGCCGGCGCTGGATCTGCGCTGAAGGTGATGATATTTAATTAAAGTCCAGCCCGAACTGTTGGAGGTTTGTCCGTCGTTTTTCCGCCGTCCATCATCGGATAAATCAACAGCTCTCGGAAGAAGAGTCACCCCAGGAGCTCAGCCCATATCGCAAATCCTCCAGACAAAAAAAAAACCCTGAAGTGCTCACTTCATCAGAAGCAGCAGGATTCCAGTGAAATCACCCGAGAAAGCCATCTTTGGGGCGAAGATCCGGCAAATACCCACCGCCACAGAATCTAGTTACAACTTAAAAAATATATACACAACGAGATCCTCCCATTCCCTTTTAGAGGTAAACAGAAGGCAGTCTGCACTAAAAAGTTGATTTATGTTGGAAAACCCACAGTGGGACTGTTATTTCCCCTCATCAAAACCCGGAAAGGTCAGACGACTTAAATAAGTCTGGAAGCCGAAAATGACAGATCTCCTTATGCTGTATATAAAAAATTAAGAGAGGAAACCTTACGTTAAGTTACAAATCTTCAGGTCGAATGAGTGGCAACTTTGGGTTGAAATTTCTGCAGAAAATATTAATACCCGCAGCATGATGGGACTCGGATGACTGAAGAAAGAATGCACAGAGCCCCATACAGAAAGGGAAAGAGGGGAGGAGGGAAGGAGAAACTGTACGTGAGAGGTGGAGGGGCCAGTCTCCAACAAAGAGAAAGAAGTGGCATTTTTTAGGAGAGAGTCATCACAAGCACACACTTTGCAAATAATTCTCCCCACAAAAACACTTGTGCAATAATCTCGCTGCATGTATCTGTAGAGAGAAGGTAAGAATCAGCCTTAGGGAATAAATTCATGCTTTGGTAAATCTACATTTGAGGCATTTAACTCTGTGTTCATCAATTTGCTTGATAAGTTTTTGTCATATGGAAAAACAAGCCATATTTAGTTACTGAATACCTTTAAACAATGATAATGATTTAATCTATAACAAAAATATATAAAAAGTAAGCACCATACATTTCTTAAGTGGTTATATGGTAGGGAACAATGTATTACACACTCTTTGTTGATAATTGTGAGTCCCCCATCAACATTGATTACAGCAGTTATCCCCCTCCTCATGGACTTGAACCTCTATCATACATGTTATACTTCTGAATGATGTCATCCTATGGGATAGGGAACCACTCTTGTGTCAGAGCTGCCCAGAAAAGTTGCCGAGTCTATTCAGATGAATAGACTCACTCAAACAGATGATGAATTTGCTCACTCAAACAGCAGCCAGATTTTCAATGGTGTTTGGTTCAGGGCTCACAGCTGGTCAGTCCAGAACTGTGTCATAATTCTCCTCAAGGAATTGGGCACACAAAAGGTCTTGGCAATGCTATAATGTCAGGAACAGTGTACAGTCATTGGGTTTTCTCTCCCATCTTGCATCAGATGCCTAATTTTTCATTGTGTACAAGGGTTATTTGGGCTACCAATAATCTATACATCTGTTGTTGCCAGAAGCAGTTTCTGAGCTGCAACAAGTGGATATGTAGATGCTGAAAATGAACCATGGCGATAGTTCCTCTGGCTACCTTATGCAGTGGGAATGTTGAGCATTCACTATCCTGGTGACTTATCGGGTGAATGGTCTCTTCCACCACCACTTGAGGGGTCAGGCTCACCAGCTAAAACCTTGCATGTCATTTTCTCCCCATTCCCAGCACTTTTTCATAAATGTGGCCTGATTACTATGGGAGAAGTCATTTTGTATTAGCTGTAGTAATGCATTGTTTCTATTTCACTGAAAAAAATAATCAGACCGAAGACTACACACAAATATGTCAACCATGAAACCAAACATGGAATGTTGAGAATTACAACAAAAACTGTCTGATATATTGGAAATGAAACCAATTTTAAAATAGGGAAAGGATTTTCTCACTATGGTGCACTTTCAAAATCCTTGAGTGTACCTATTTTAGCTGACTTACTACTCATAAGTACTCTACCAAATATGAAGCTCGCTCCAGCCAAACACTTGCTAGCTTTTACGCTGAGGTACACTTTGTCTGGTTCTCTGCTACGATAATGAGACTACCAGCATCCATTCAAGTGGAGTGATGAACTACTCTATATCATGGCAGCTAGGATCCAGGATACCAATTGAGACTCTGGGAATTTGCTGATGCAGCCCAAAAATCTCACAAAATAATGATTTTTTAGGTTCACACTTCTGTTTTAGATATTTTAAGACAAAGAATATTGATTACCGATCAATAGATCGGAATAGGGTCTATTACATTTAGTCTGTCATGCTAGCTGTTTCCACTTGTTTCCAGTCTTTTTGCCAAGATAACCAGACAACCAATGCATATAACATGTTTCCCAAAAATGATTAAAAAAAGACAATATTTATTCACAACATTGATTTCAAAAGGTTGCTTTAGTAAGGATCTCAGTGTAATTTTCATCTCGGATCTCGTTCTTTCCCATAGTTTTGAGGCTTATTCTAATTTCATTAAATCACCCACAATACGTTCCTTATTATTTTCTAGCTTTTCAAGCTAGGCCCTTTCTTTCTTCTCTGTTCCTCCTCGGTCTCATTTTTAATCACAACCCAGAACTTGGAGAAGACTGTTAATCTGTCAGAGGTGGCTTTTATTGCTGCTCTGCTGCCATCCCATTATTATAGTTGTGGGTGCAGGCCTGTAATTGCTGTAAGTAGAAGGAAAAGGTAGGAGACTGAAGCTGCCTCAAGGCTTCTGGTCAGGAAAACACCCCCCTTCATCGTCTGTCCTGGCAGCGTTTCTAAAAATGATAACACCGCCTGCGAACAAACACTCCTGACTCCTGTTCCAACAGGACTGCTGTTGCACCACAAGAAGCAAAAGGAGAGACAATTTGTCTGTTTGGATCGTACCGCTTTCTTTCAGCAATCTTTAAAAGATCAAACTGTGGGGTATCCCAGATCTCAGCCGCCCCATCAGGCAGGGTGTAATGCATGTGCCGCATGAAAGAAAAAAATAAAAGCCTTCCCCAAAAACAACTCCTACCCTGTTTTTTTTTTTCTTTTTCTGCCTTCTTTCCTCAGTGCCAAATATAGACAAGCCACTGCCACGTCATCTGGCCCAAAGCACTTTCTTAAACCCTGAGAAGAGGGCGAGATATGGCTCAAAGCCTGCCTCTCATTCAGGGGTTGCCTGTAATAGATATAATACCATATTTTCCACAAATACATAAAAAAATTTTGGCTATTATTGAAATCAGGACAATTTTAATGAAAAAGAAAATGCAAACAGTTACAAAAATAAATACAGATAAAGCCACTGGAGGTTACACTCAAGGGACTTCTCCATAATTTATTACTTTTCCTCCATGGTAGCCTTAGATAACTTAATGTCATAACAACCCAGGAGGGCGGACAGTTCTCTCATGGCAACAAATTAAACCAAGAGTCCAGCCTTTCTTTTCTTAATCTTTCAATTCGCAATCCCTTTGAGGGGTGAGATTGTGTTTGATGTCTTCTACCCCTCGTCTTCATTCAGCAGCATGTTGGGGATTCCTTTTGAGATCGGGAACTCTCGCCCTGACTCAGGACACTGTAGACATCCCTCGATCACCTCCACCTACAGCACACACAAGCCAGGTTGGACAGAGGATAAGAAGCCACAATTAGAATTTCACAGACTAAAATGGGCTCTAGGTCTCCGAAACAACAATATACCAGGCCCAAATGCTATCATTGTAATATTTGGGTAGGCCAAAGTAATTTTGACTGAGCCTTTGATTTACAGAGGATAATACTATTGGTCATCATTTGATATTTCCAACATTATTGGCTAATAATATGTGGAAGGCATCCTGCATGTCTGATAGACGTATTTGAACAGCGAAAACCCGGCAACTATTTTGCTTTTCAAATACATCTATCTGCAGAATACTGCAGATAGTGATGCAGTGGTACAAAGTAGCGAGACATCAAAAGTACTTGTTTATGGTTATTAAGTGATGAAGAAATAAATGTCATCTTCTGATCACTTAAAAAAAATAGTATTGTTGGTATAGATGGTCCATAGTGATGCGTGAGGTAAAAACTCCATGAGTCTCAGCTGAACTCACTTAAATATATTGGTTTATCCTGTTAAAACAGGATACTGTTCATACGCTCACATACAAGTCCTGTACCAAAAGCATTCCGACACCGCTGCACAGTTACAGTGTCAAGATATTCTTCCAAGGTCCAGCTATCACTTCTTTCCAGACTTCTTTCTTACCAAATAACCTAATACTTAATAACCAAACCGGTTTTCTTCATCAGTATTGAAGGTGACCAATTCAACAACTTCCAGCAATACATGGCATGTGTGTGAGTCGACCACTGTTACGTTACTGAGAGGCTTATTTGAAGGTCTATCTTGTTTCGATATGGTTAAAAGTAATACTTCTACCATCTTTCTTCTGACCAAGAAAGATGTGTTAAAAGGTTAATTATTTAACCTTTTAGCTATTTTTTAAAAGCTGCCCTTGTTTTCTTCATCTCTGAGATGAGAAAGAGGTGATGCACAGTCTTCCTGATTTATAATTTTCCGATAACATACCACAAAATATATCACCAAGGTAAGGAAACAGCCATAATCCGTTTTACATCTTCTTCTTCGTCTTTTGGCTGTTTCCTCTCCGGATCGCCCCCACAGGTGATTACATTTCTTGTTCAGCATACTTTTTCGCCGTGAGCCAGATGACCTTTCTTACACGTACTAAGTATTCTATACAAAGAAACCCATTATTATCATAATTATTTACTTTGTTGGGTGAAACATAAACAAGACACATTGCGGGGATCTATGTGGTTCATAGGTTTGGAATAGAGATGGTATTTGGTGGCTTAACAGAATAAGGACAAACTTTCCTCACTGTTTATGATAATTTCAGGACTGTGATGTGTTTGCTTGACTTGAATGATGGGCATTTAAAATAATTGAAAACTTCCCGGTCAAACATAAAAAAAGAAAAGTCATGTTTAGTCACATGCCTGTTCACGTTCAATCAATAAGTCAATAAAAATTATGCATGGACGAAAGAGGCCAACAACAAACATGTAAAGGACTATGAACTACCTGGACAGGACAGGAAATCCAGACCAAAATGTTAAGCACCATGCTCACAGTTTCTGTGTTCAGTTTTTACTCAAGAGACAAACAGGTTTAACATTCGAGAAGAATTTTTAAAAAAATGTTAGTTTGATGTCGAGTCATTCACAAATGCTTGCAAGGTGACCAATCTGTCATTGCAAACTTAACTGTCAGGAGAATAGTTTACCTACAAAGAATACCGTCTCCTTTATTTGGACATATTACAGAATGGTAAAATAAATAATAACAGAATAATTAGAATATCATAAGAAGTCATATCAGCCAGCCCAGTTATACGCCCAGGCATATAACTATTATAAAGTTAAAAAAATGTGTGTAATTCAAATGTTTGCTCCAAAAAATAAGACCTTTGAAGAAGCCCTTTGACCATTGAAGACCATCTATTTGGCAGTAGAACAAAAGCTGCAACTATTATTTGTCTACTCATCTACTTTGATCAGTGGATGGAATACCTTTTCAGGATTAAGCAAAAAAATTCAGCTTCTGCAATATGAAAATTGTCTGTTTTTATAAGTTTGTAATTATTGCAATCAGCAATCTAAATACATTTGGTTTGGACCTTCAAGCTTAAATCGGAACAGATAATTGATTGATGATTAAAAAAACAGTCCGAAGATGGCTTTAGAAAAACGTCTTATGACTTCAAATGTGACTTTACATTCTAGTAAAGATGCAGGAGATATGCACAGTAGAGCTGAATAAATCACTATGCAACTATTTTGATAACTATCGTAATATAGGTCGTGATAATTTCTACAAAAATAAGAAAAATAGCTTGTAAGCTATTAGCTATTTTTAATCTGGGTGATCTGTAACATCATAGGGTTTTATATCTAAGATTGTTAACGATATGTTTCTACAGATTTAACATTATAAGAAAATAAATGCATAAAAAAATGTCACCTCCCTCGATTTTTTTACTTACAAATAGCATACTGTGATTTTGTGTCTCAGTCGTACATTACAGCAACTATCAGCAGCGGCAACGAAGCAGAGCTCCTTACCTCTAATAGCACTCTGTGCACCTTCTTCAGGAACTCCTCGTCTTTATCATAATCTGACACCAGCTCCGCAGGAAGGTCTTGCCGTTCGCCCAACTACAGGAAGGAGATGAGACATTTACACATATTCAAGCTAGTCAACTGCAACTCTCAGGTGGATGTAACTAGGTGTATTTGAGATTCAACATCTCAAAACTCACTGCAAATATTGACCACAAACAACAACGTGACTCCACAATAAATTGTCTCCAGTCTATTTTATGAATAAAGACATGTTTTATCCAACTCACTAATGGTGCCAGTGGATGTTCTAATATCTGTATGGTATAAGTGGTGATAGGAGATACCTGTCTTCTATAATGGACGGCTTAGAGATCATACAACCATTCTTAGACTTCAATCGCAGACGGGGCCAGATGATGGAGTCCAGATCGAGGGTTGAACAGGACAAAAACTGGCCATTTTTAATCTGAGGTATTATGACAATGCCACTCTTATTTTATTTAATAATTTCATAAAATTCTTAACAAACCAATGGAATAGAAATAAATCAAATTATCAAAATAGATCAGCATTACTAATTTTTGCGTTTCCCTCTGTATTAGCATAGTTTCACATAATTTTTTCCAATAAAAAGTTTTTATTCATTGACATCAATAACAGCCGGAAAGCAATATTTTTTAAGTTAAGAATTACATCTAAATTAAATCTTTTTTTAAACAGCTTTAAATGGCCTATGGTAAATGGTTGGACTGATTCAGCCATTTCAGTCTTCTGTCACAATAAATCAGTAAAAGTAGAAAACAGTCATAGTAGAAGACAGCTTTAAGGTGTATTTCACATTAATTGTATGCTTCATGTGTTTTCTTGTTTTAACGCAGCACCACGGGCAGAACGGCTGGAGGACGTGAATGCACCTCGCCCATAAATGAAAATGTGCATTCTATTTACTAATATGCGCAGGCAACATACTAATACGTTCATCATTCATTGTTTTTAAAAAAGATTTATCAATTTTATCTCCTCCAGTTCTCTATAGCATCTCCTCTAAGGATAAGCATAACTTTTATCAGAGTGAGTGGATGAACGCTGTTATCTGACTACATAGGAGCAGGGAGAAGTGCGGGCGCTATTGATTTACATGCCTGCTGTCACAGTGCATTCTGGGATTTGTATTATATGTGGTGTTTGTGCTGTATACCAACGGGCAAGTCATTATAAAAATTATATATTGTCTCGCGGGCCGGATATAATTGTTGTGCGGGACGGATGTGGCCTTGAGTTTGACAGGTCTGGTCTAAACAGTCTGACTGACCTCTTCTGCAGCCTGGACAAGAGCGCTCCACTCCAGTTTGGGGATCATCCGGCTGACGAACTGAGGGTTGAACTCGACCTCATTCACCTTCACCTCAGTTGCCTGCACAAAGAGAAAAATTGTTGGCATTCAGGATCCTCAAACATGTGTCACAACTTTGAATCTTATGAATGAGTCTTAGGGCGACCTCAAAAATTAAAAAAAAAAATTATTATGAGAATACAGTTGTAGTATTTCGAGTATAAATTCATAATTTTAACAATGGCGAAAGGGAAGTTTTGTAATCATGGCTTTTGTCATCCGCTGATTTAGACTTTTGTTGTGCCACACATACAAATACAGGCCGGTTTCAATGCCCGTCACTGTGTTGGTGACGGGCATAAATCTGTCATTGAAGCAGTTCCTGCTCCACAAAGGAGTTTTCCTCCACGTCTGTCCGGTTCTTTCTCCCAAAAAAAAAAATCAGTTGTTCACACAGCATTCCATAGTTCTAATATTTATGATAATGTTGTGTTTATCTTCCAAAATAATTCAATATTTATTTATTTTTTAAACTTCTATTATTACTGTAATATAGCTTGACAAGATGCTCTACGTTCATCATTTCCCCTTCAAAGAGTAGCCTAAAATTCCTTCTTTTTCTTTCATGTAATATTATGATTTTATTCTCAATTATTATTTTTTTTTTTCGATGTGGCATTAATACGTTGTTGTAGACTCAGGATCAACAAATCCGTCAGCTGTATCTCTTGAGAAAAGTTCCACATGGCCATAGCGGCCGCTACAGACACCATTGCATCCATAAAAGGTTGAAGTTGAAGTTATTACGTTTTTCTTTGGGAATGATGAGGATGGACAGGATTAAAACCAGGCACATCAAATCGACAGCTCAGGTAATAAGGTTTTGGAGACAAAGAATGGAGGTCTGATTTAATTGGTTTGGACACAAAAGGATAGTGGATATATTGGTAGAATGATCCGGTAGATGGAGGTTCGTAGATGTTGTGAGAGAGCACGTGCAGTTTTTTGGTGTGACAGAAGAAGATGCAGAGTACAGGACGAGATGAAAACCTTTAGACATTTAGAGCCTGGCATCCTAAGAACGGCAGAATATGCCATCCAGCTCCTGAGTTTCTGAAGTAAAAGGTTGTCAGTAATGAAATTGACAGAGAAAAACAGATCGAAATCCAGTTGAAAACATATGAGGTTGGTTTAGTAAGCGGGTAGAACAGAGTGAAAATCCTTTACAGACTCGTTAGAAACTCAATGCAGCTCCGATAGCAGAGTGGGACACCATCCCAAAGGATGACATTAGGAGGTTGGGCTAGTAGATGAATTCTGTAGTACCAGTAAATGACTACCGTAATAAATGCTGATGGCGGACAGCCTGATAATGACTGGTAGCTTAAGTACTTACCATAAACTTTTCTCTATTTTATCGCTGAGCCTCAGAACATAATAGTGAAATGACGTTTTAAGTCAGTGGCGTTAGCATTTTGCTAGTTTACCTTGATAACCAGCGGGTATCCTTTGGTGACTCCCTTCACAAGAGAAGTCAACATGTTGTGCGTGAGCAGCTTCATGTTTAAAGCACTCTCCAAACGTTGGGTTTTCCAAAGATTTAAATCTATCTTTATATACCTATCTATATAGATATATATATATATATTGTTAGTTTCTCGTAGACAGAAAAGATCACGCTGCCTCGTTTACATGTGGACCGGAAAAAACACGGTGGTTCGCCTTTGAAAAGGTTCCCCTAAACGTTGATCCCATTCTTTGGTTCCCAAAATGTCAAAATCTCGTTGTTTGGAAACTGGAAGTGTATTTTATCAAACAGTTGAGAAACTTTTTCTCAATAATGTTCTCAATAACCTGCCGGGGAATTCAGATTGTTATTGTTACATATAGTGTGGCGGGATTTAGCCGTTGTCAGGGCTTAACTCAAAAACACTACAATATGATATTAGTATTTATAGTATATATACTATATAATCTTTTTTATTTTGACTTACAGTTGAAGTTAATGGTTACTTTTAAGATGGCTATTTTCGATAATCTTCCTGTCCAGTGAATAACGGGATTCAATTGTGTTGATTTTGAATATGCATGAAGGGAGATTCATGATATTCAAAATTTATTTGGATGATTTTATCGGGAATTTTCGGTTTATCATATTGGTTCTGATAAACCGAACTATTAATATTAAAAAAAAAATTTGTTGTTTGAAAAATTACAGTAGCGCATTGTATTCACAAAATAATTAAATTAATCAAGACACCTTAATTACGAGAAAAAGGACAATATGTGTGTTTATTTGCACATGCACTGTAATGTTTGTCAGCATCTGTAGATGTATTTGTATTGGTCCTTACACCGGGTGAATGAAACAGTGGTGTTTGGCCACGTTATGAGGTTTCAATAGTATTTCCAAACTATCACGAACTTCTTCCAATTATTATGTTGGGAAACCTGAGCTTTGCATCTTTTAGGCTATAAAACTGAACAGGATAACTGCCAGGTATATCTAATACTTCACAAACTTCTCCATCGCAACTGTGTGTTTATTTCCTATAACGTTGTTCAGCGCATGCGCAATGATGCTCAGCTGGCCATAATCAAGATTAAAACGTATACATGTACCAGCATCCCCGAATAAGAACTGACACATTTTTTCTCATACTACGAGAATTGTGAGACATTTATAAATGTCGAGATGCTGTTATAGTTATACGTTTTATCCTAATATCGGACAGCTGTGCATCATTGCGCACGCGCTATGACGCCACAGAAATTTACGAACAGTGGCGGAAGCAATGACATTCATTCGTCTGGAGCGACGGAGAAGTTTATATATTATTATGCATCGAAATGTTCATCCTGTTCAAGTTTACAATAAACAAGCTATAAAACACAGGTTTTGCAACATAATTATTGATGAGCAAGTTCGCTCACGGTGGGAAACACTAATGAAATAAAGTCCCAAACATACAGCTGGTGAAAAGACAGATACAGTTATAGATTTGTGATCATACGAGGGCATGTGCAAACAAATAATCATAATCTCCTTATCTCGTAATTACGAGATAAGATTTTTTTTTTAAATTTGGTTTGAATGCAATGCACTTCCGTCAAAATGTACCCAGCTTCTTAGGATAAATTACCATTTTGAAAAGAAAAACAGCTTGGATTGTCAGGAATCTTCACAAAGCTGTAAACAGAGGTTATAAAAAAAAAAAACTTTTATAGACGCGTTGCTCTCTATAGACAGAGAATCAATAAACCGGCTTCGATGTCTTATAGATCCTATCTCTGCAGTGAATAAAGTAGTTAAAATTACATCAACCATTAACATCTATAGCAGTTTCCATTAGGATTTGATACCTAACATTTAGTGACTTGTTTCATGCATATTAATGACAAAACTTTCGCGTTAAATGGGTTTCTTGAAATATTATTGAAAAATAAATAAACAAACAAAAACAAAATGAAGATGAAACCTGTTCGCCCAGGTTGAATGTTAACCCATAAGAATATTAAAAATGATAACAAAAATGTCTAAAAATCACTTTGTCTTAATGTGAAGAGAAAAAAAACAGAATCCTAACACCTATGACCCAAAACAGCTCCGAAATGTCATTGCTATTTTCCAGTCAATATCTTCCACAAAGTTTCTTTCAGAATCTGTCAGAAAGGTTTTAATCAAAGGAACAGCCAGACTACCGCCATTCCTGATCTATTACCGTTCTTAGCTAACTTTCTAACATATCTATTAAATGAGTATTACGGGTCCCAAGAGTGGACCACAGTAGCAAAGATAATGACCTGAAAAATACAGGTGAAATGAATGAATTCAGTGACACGATGCTTTCAGTTACTCTCTCCATGTAGCGTCTGAAGCGGATGCACAAGTCCTACCGGTTAACCACCAGGGTGCAACTGCTCGTTATGTCAAAGGTTCCTTCCTGCATTTTTAAGCTTGGATAAATAATAAAATAAAATAGACACCATTGTTGTCACGAATTGTAGGTGCGCCACATTTACATATGCCGAGAAAAGAACTGGGGAGCATATCTCACATTTTCAACATAAGGAAGATTGAATTATCCACATTTGAACATGCACTAACTCGTATGCTACACCAAAAAGAAATATACTATAATGCTAATACTACAATACTTTCATATTTCTCTGGAATACTCGATGTGTATGGGACTTTGAGATTAGCGTTCTGTTGAGACCCCCACTGTTACAGCACAACCTATTTTTAATATTCAGGTCTTAATTCATATTAGAGATGTGCAAATAAAAGAACACTATATTTGTTTCTGAAATGTAAGAGTATGAGTCTAAAACATTAAAGTAGAGTTAAAATTCTTCGTCAAGTATATATATATTTAGTTACATTCCACTATTAACTGTAGTAACATATTGATTGTGCTAAGGAGCACACATCAGGCAATAATAGTGTCCAGTTTTTAGTCTATTTTTAATTTTTTTCATTAATTCTGAATGCTCATTTTTTACATTATACAGGTAATTCTTACAGTTTGATATAGTTAATAGTAATCACACATGAGCACAGCGCCAAGTATCAAACCTGCCAACCGCAGACATGCAGCATGTGCTCACACCAACACACTTTCAGACACACACACATCCCTTACTCTCATTAAACAAAATGATACATTTAAAACATTTTTTAATGCCTTATACCCACAATTTTTTCTTCATCCACTGTCACCAGATTTACATTCTCTCAACTCTCTCTTTGATAAGGAGTAAGACAACAAACAATAACAAAATAAAAAACACAAAGAAATTCAGGAAGGCAACTAGAGAAGTGGGCAAACAATTGTGTCAACAAATTAGGTTCATTTAGATGGGAGTCTTATACTCTTTGTGGAAAGCAGAAACATAAATGAGCTGCAGGTGAAATCATTGGCTGACACTCAGACAGTTTGCTGTGAGTTAGAAGATTTAACTCCAACTGACTGAATCTTTTAAGAGAATCCAATGAGGTATGGAGTTTAGTGTATTCCTGTGATCCTATGTTGGGAAATTAGATGAAAACTATATTGTTTCAAGAATGTCTCCTTGGTCAGGTGTGTAGCAAAATTAACCATTACTTGTCATACTTTTAGTAGAAGTGATGCAGGATTCTAGAAGGCGACACAAACGAGGTTAAAAGAGCACTCAGCAAGTGTTCTGGCACAAGTGTTCTGAGAGATGCTGTTGAGGGACCAAATGTGAATCAATATCAATGTGTTGTGAAGTTAAATGGAAACCATCTACAAGCATCTGCAAGGTGTTTGCAAGGACATCTTTAAAATATTCTCACGTTCTACATCACTGGTGAAATAGAGCAAATGGTTAAAACTGGTTGGTAGAATCCTACATTCATCCTCTGGAAACCCCTGATGCTGAAAATGTTTTCACCATGTTCATCACCTAAAAAGCTTATGGACATAGTCACCAAAATAAATTTTGTCTCAAAATTATTCAGTCATGTCTCTTTTCAATAACCTTTGAAAGAAATCATACCTTTACCGTTATCCCTACTTTACATTAGAATAAAGATATTTAACAGAATGATTAAACCTGGTTTAGTACATTTATGACAAAACCACATAAAACTGGATGCAGCAGTGTTTGTTGATCAATGTGTTGTTTTTGCAATGGAGCAAACCCTAACTCTCATATGTTCGTACAAACATGCAAATACACAATCTGCTCCCATAGATGAGATCTTTTCAAATCGTGATCTCTTGCTCTCAGTCTAACTCATCGACACATACACGCATTCTACCCCCCACACACACTCTCTTTCTCACACACACACATAAACTATCATCATTCTTGACCATCCTCTATGCGCCACTTAAGGAAATCTTCCTTCCGGGCATCTGGCTTGATCTGGTTTCGCATGCCACCAAGAAGATTGGAAGTTGCTTCAGAGGCCACTATTAAAGGTCGGACGACGGTGGGTGGGATCTGCCTCAGAACGCCACCCACGGCCCCGGTTAGACCCTTCTGTTCGTGGCCACGGGATGCTACATCACAAAGGGTCTGAGCCGTGTCAATCACTCCCTGTAGAGCAGAGAATAAAAATATTTAGAGTGTTTCAGGGCATTCACATGCAGAGACGTTATAGGGCTGCTTAAAAAAATATGTTATGCAGGAATTATTAACCGAAAAAAAGGTCCACATTGTTCATTGTAATTCAGTTCAAAAGTCAAAGATTGGTAATTCTATGTCAAAAAACACAATGAAAAGGAGGGAATTAATCCCTTTTAGAAGCTTGAAGCAGAAACTTTGGGTATTTTAACCAACAGCATTGTACAGTTTAATAAGGAAGTCTTAATTTTTTGATACTAATTTTCAATAAATTCAATAAATGATCCATTTTGAGCTCTAATTGAGACAACCTCTGCATAAAAAACATACCCAAATCTTCAATGCTCTGCAGTGAAGTCACATCGGGACAAAATACAATGAGTAGGTTTAGATATGCTTTATTAAGCATGAATCCAGAGGCAGAAAGAACATCTATGTACAGGTCAGAAATATGGGTTTATTTCTTCAGAAGATATCTATTGGTGGAAACCAAGTTAGAGCTACTATAAGAATGTCAGTGACAAATAATGAGTTCTTGTCCTCTTGAGTGAATTTGACAACGCACCTCTCTGACAGTGTCGTAAGCCTTTGCCACACCTTCTCGGAGGTCGGCAGGCTGAGCAGCTCTGCGGGGACGGCTGGAGGGGGCCCGGCCTTCTGTGATGGTGGAGCGACTCAGAGGGGGAGTTGGAGACAGGATGTCATACACCGTCTCTGCTGTGGCCTGTGAGAAAAGCAGACATAACTCAACAATGCAGTAAGATGGTATCAAACACCTGACTCCCTGCTTACCCTGAGCAAACAACTGTCTGTACACAACATACACATTTCAATCATTTCACTACAATGCTATAGACATTTAGCTCAGAGTGATGGAGGATAGTTAAACTCATTTACAGACTAGGTACCTGTATTGCCTGCACTAGCCTATTGCTGAGCTCCAGAGCAGCTGATGCTGTGGAGGTGCCAAAGGATGCTGCTCCCCTCTGGAGGCCGCGAATAATGCGTCCATCTTTCCTGTATTGCTCTATAGGCAACCAGAACAGATCCCTCACTCCATGGACTATTGGAACACGCACAGATGCAAGCGGGGGGAAAGGGAACAAACCAAAGGATTAAAGAGGATTAGAACATGGGCATATTAACTGACAGTGTATCCAGTGTAGTGTTTGGAGTGTAAAAGCAGTATTCACTCACATAACTGGACAACTGAGTGCATGGGACCAACACCTCCTAGAAGGCCTGGCAACTGATTTTTCCTGATGTCTGTCAACCACTCTGTGACTGCATATTGGATTACTTTATCCACACCGAGGAGACTATAAAATGATGAGGAAGAAAGAAACTTACAACTTAGAACTCAAAAGGTTAGCCTGTCAAATACTGATGCCGTTTAAAGAAGTCACAAACCGCTGAACACTGAAAAAAATTTGAATTAGGTGAAAATTAGAGAAACTTTCTAAAATGATAAAAACAGTATTACAGGTGAGCAATGCAGTGTCAGTGTTGATATGGAGTTGTATATTTCTACCCGTGTCTGCAGCAGAGCCTCTTCAATTTTAACTCCGAACAGTTTAACTGGGCCAAACCAATCAGAATTCCTGCAAACGTTCCCTGTGGACATTTAAAAATAAAGTCACTGTGGACAGTTAAGGAGAAATTACACAGGTACTCATATTACTCCACGCTGTTTGAGTGACCTCTCACCTGTTCAATGACGACATGTTTACCCTGATAATCCAACCAGATAGGCACTTCAGAGGTGAAACGAAACTCCCTTTAAAATATCAGAACAAAAAAAGGAGGGTCAACATAGGACTTTTTTTCTTCATCTTTTGTTATTCTTGTATTTTGTATGCTAGATTGTTTGGTGCAGATCATAGGAGCTACAGTAAGAGTGATGGGAAAGGTTTACAGGAGGGTAGTAAGACCAGCTCTACTGTATGATTTAGAGAACGCTGCAAGAAAAGACAGGACGCAGTGCTGAAGGTGGCAGGATATTTTCTTTTTGAGTAAATAGGAGGACAGGTTTATAAATGAAAACATCGGATGGACAGCCCAGGTTAGATGTTTTAGAGACTAAGTAAAAGAGGCCAGATTGAGATGGTTTTGACAGGAGCAAAGGTGGGATTGTGGATATATATGTAGAACGTTGCTAGCTATGAAGCAGCCAGGCAGGAGAAAAAGGGGAAGACCAAAGAGGAAGTGTCTAGGCATGGGGAAATAGGACATGCAGTTGGTTGGTTAGACAGAGGAAGATGCAGAGGACAGGGCAAGACAGAAACCAATGGCCCACTGTGGCGAACCCTTAAGGTAACTGTTGAAAGGAGAAGAAGTTTTCATACCGAAAGTAGATTGGCTGTTCAGAGGAGGAGGTGGAGCCGGCAGAGGAGGAGCTTTGCTCACTGTAGTTAGTTTCCAAAGAAGCTGTGAGGTCAGCTGCCAGACGAGCTGGTGACTCTGCCTCTTCGGATGCCCTTTGAAAGGGGTCTGCCTTCACTGAAAAAGGAAAGATACACAGAAAAATACATGTCCATTGCTGTGTCTTTTAAAACATATAGGCTCAAACGTTAAACATCTTCAAAATATTTTCTTCAGCCAGTGAAAATGAATCATGCAACAGTGAATACACCAGTATATAACATGTAAACATTTATAAGCAAATAACAGAAACCACATATAATATTGTTTAGTAAGAGAAATACTTAAAAATATATTTGCAAAGCATGAAAAAAAAATTCAGATATGTCTCACCTTCAGTTGCAGGATCCACAGGAAAATAAGGGTTAACAGAGGAGGCTAGATTGCTGAAAAAGTCCTTCAGGAAAAAGAGTGCATCCTGTAGAGGAGGTAGAAAAAGAAGAATGGTTACAAGTCGAGATATTATGGGCGCAGCTTCAATTACTGGATCCTGATAGAATGAATGGTACCTAATTAATGATGTACCTCAAACACAAATTTCACTGATATGTGAAATGGCTCATATTGTAAACTATTTGAAACTTTCCATTTCAAAACAAATACCCTTTGAGCGCTGGTATGAATGGCAATTTCTGATTTCCTCATTTATAGCCACAATCATTTATTTTTTTTAAACACAGTTAAGTTATTCTCAGCGGGCTGAAACCTTCACATAAATTATTTCAACTCAAGTTCAAGCAGGCACCCTGATTCATTTTCTCACTTTGTTATGTGCGCAGTCAAAAGTTAAACAGAACTTCTGAAATAGCTTTTTGGGTGTCATATACTCTGAGAGTGCATTACACAAGCTGCTGGTATTTAGCCTCAAGAGATGGAGTTACCTGGTCAATGTTAAGTCGAAGTGGTAGCAGGCTGATACGAAGACAGCACTCTGGACCACCAAGGCCAGCCTCTGGGCACAACTGCAAGGCCTTCACTGTCAGCTGGAAAAAAAATCAACAAACCACAATCATAATCACACAAATGACATGATCAATATTTCTTGTCTTCCCGCCTTTCTGTTGCCTCACCATATTGGAGTGCGCTCGGCGGGGCATGCTCTCACTGGTGTAGAGGTAGAGGAATTTGTTAATTTGTGAAGATGCCAGTCGGTCTCGAACCTCCAGCTCCTGGACGATGAACACCTGTCTGGAGAGGGGCTGTTCACTACCAGGCCCTACCCCAATCCCTGCTGCCACAAACCCTTCCCCATCCTGCCCTGCCACTGTCATGGGGTAGGACTCATGCTGGAAAGACACCTGGAGCACAAAGCAGGAGAGTTGCATTAAAAAGATGATGTTTAAAATTTGTCAAAGTGTTGTTAAAGCTTTACAAAATGGAGATATTTGGAAGTCAAAAAAGTGGTATTAATCTTTTCAAGAAAGAATGACAATAAGCATATTTCTCAAAAAGATGAAGAATTAATGTAATTGTCGTATCAAAGACACATTTATTGCGGAGAATAAATATTTCTTCTAGATGGAGCAAAAAAAACAAAAAAACATTTAAGATGTGTGTATAAGTTTAACTATTAAATAAATAAATTCATAGATTGCATCAGTAAGTTTATTGATAAACGAGTGCGAGTTCCATTTGACAGCATACATAAATAATGTATAAATACCTTTGTGAGCTGTATCTCCATCAGCAGTGTGTGCTGACGCCCACTGCCTCCAGCCCAGCGCCAGGAATTCTGGGGACGAGAGGAAGTGACAGCGCGAGACGGTGATCCGCGAAAACCAGCGGAGGTTGAGCGACCTCTGTCAAGAGAACATAATAGAATGGAGGATGAGAGCTAAGGAAAAGATATTGAGATGAAACAAAAACAATTAGATGCACAAGCAAACCCTGTGTTTTAATGTGTGCGTGTGTGTGTCACCTGTTTGGTTGAGTATGTATGGATATAGACTTGCTACCAAAGTCTTTGCCTCCGTAGAGATGCCAGACAACAGATATTTCTCGGAGCACCACCCTGCTCTGTGGCACCGGGAAGCGGCTGGGGGCTCGGAGCAGGTCTGCACTGCCTCGTGGCCTAGAGAAGTGACTGTCCTTCAACGTGATGGGCCCTGGGGACAGCACCGTCACAAGTGGCTCTCCATCCTTGGGCTGTAACAAATCCCACGTTGTGAGTAAGCATACAGATTACTTCTGAAAAGTAGTCATGTTATCAGGGAACTTGAACTAGGGTGAAGCAAAAGGAAAGATCCAAACAAGATCATTAATCAAAAATCAATGAAGGGGACTCACAGGAACTCCCATGCCAGGAGCCTCAAGGATGCAAAAATCATCATTGTCAGAAGAGCCTTCTGAGTCCTCATTCGACATAACATCTATCTGTGGCTCTGCTGCTGTGGTATCCATTCCATCAAGATCTGAGTCCTGACCCTGCAAGATGGAGGGGCCACGCTTTGATGCTTCACCAGGGAATAGGTAGACTGAGACAGGTGAGCCTCTTGGCAAAGATTGTGACTCTGGACAAACAGAGGATCCACCAGTAAGTTCAAGAAATAGTCAGCAACAACAGTCAAAGCTGTTAACACTCCACCCTTTTCCTCCTGATATACTCATAAAGTGTGTAAATTAAATCACTTGTCTTACATTATCTATTACTGATCCATTAGTAATGTCTGAGAACCCAGGTGAATATAAACAAGAAAGAGCCAATACATGGCTCTTATTTTTCACAAGGTGTATTTTTATCATTGAACTGTGAATTTACTTGTTCTATATTGGTAGAACAAAACAGGGAAATAAGACAAATCATTTATCACTTTTACCAATATATCAATTAATTCTCAGCTGACATTTGATGAACATAACAACCCTATCTATATATCAATATCAATATATATATATGTTGAAATATATTGCTTTCTACAACAGAAGAAAGTAATGAGGCCCAACTCTCTCTTGGGGCTCTTTGACCCTGTGGGGTTGGTGTGTGTCAGATGGATAAACTGTCATCTCTGCTGGTGGACATGTTGAACCCCATATTGGTTGCTCATAGGACACCTAAGCTCCTTCAGCAACAGGCTGCTGCGCCCACGATGGGTGATGCAGTGAAACCACAAATCCTTCTATTTGGTGCAGTTTGTCTTTCTAACAAAAACTGCTCTCTGTAGAGTGTTTCCATCAAACTCCATTGCGAAAAATCAACACACAGCTCTGGTAAATATTTCTTCTGGGGCAAAATTTAAGTTTGCAATATATTAATATCAATGGTCCTTTTAATTTCCAACACTGTGCATTTCCTCAGTATGGACTTAGAAGAAATCATATTATTTCCATATGAATTGAGAAAACCTAAAACAATCCAAAACAAAAAAACAAAATAATACAAACCTCTATTGTGCACCTTTCCTTACAAATCCAAATCTTGGTACTACCAGTTGTTGACTCTTGTTAAGCTTTTAATTGGTTCATTGTAACTTAACCCATGACTATAGATTCCATTTGCAGAATAAACTTAAAAATGTTTATATAAGCAGTACCTGGATCTACAGTTGCTTCTCTCTGGCTCTTCTCTGTGTCAATCAAAGCATCAGCCAGGTCATACTGGTTGATCTCAGCTGTTTCAGCTGGAGGGCAGGGCAGAACAGACGCAGGGCTTTCTGACATCTATGAAGGCAAAATATCAGACTTATGGACCCATAATTGCAAGCAATCTCTATAACACTTTTCAATGTTAATGGAAACATTCTGTTCCCCCTTGGTTTAATTTTTTCTTTTCTTCTTTTCCAATTATCTGTTATTTGAGTTTTTCATCATATTAAGGTGTACAGAATGCAGAAACAAAATTAAGTATTAAAAAAAACCCTCAACATTCCATCCCCCCCATTCTACCCTCAGCCCCATGCATCAACTGTCCATGTGTGAAATTCCTAACCAGGTATCATTTTTTATTTTTGCGTTGAATATACTTGTCTTACTGGTAATTTTAGGCCAGCGATTTCAGTGGGTGTGGCATGTTTTGGTGGGGGGTGCAAGTCACCCTGGGAGACAAGGTATTGAAGCATATTGACCAGGGCAGCACAGGAGTCAGCACAGGTATGAAGGTGGACCACATTGTTGGAGCAACGGAGCTCAAAGAGAGGTTGAGACTAGAGAACAAAGAGAGAATACAGAAGAAGCATACCTAAATTAATAACAGGATAACCACTAGAACTGGAGAGGAATTATATTAACTGTATAGAAGCCTAGGAATAGAAAAAAAATATTTTAATTCTAGATACAAAACATGATTTCACCCTTATAGTGTGTATAATTCAAGGCTGTAACAACAACATATCTCCTCAATAGTAGCATAATAACTTTAGTAAATGCATAAGTTATGTGCTTTGGATCAGGTTTGCGAACAAATGTGACATATACAACATGAAAACATTTCCCAAACCTTTGGAAATCAAGCCTTTTATACATTTTTATTACATATCAATTTGAAAATGGAACGTATCAAAGTAAAAAAGCAGCAACCTAGTGGAAAGTTGAATTTCCCTGGTAAGTATTAGATTTATTGAAAAGTAATTCTGACACTAATGACCTAAGAATTAGCAGGTGCCAAAGCTACAGCTATTTGTACTGACAACCATTAAAATCCATGAGTCACTTGTACAACCGACATAAAATGCTAAAAATGTAATATTATTACATAAGCTTAAATCAGCCCATCTTTTGCTGATTGGTGCTGACCTGTTGAATACAAGCAATGACAATGAAAAATCAGATTTAAATTTAAGAATATGATTAGATAACCAACCAACATTTTGTGACCATCATCAGTGATGGATTAGGTTTATGAGATGTTTATACAGTTATATGTTTATATTGATTTAACAATCAAAAGATGTTGTGATATTAAGCAAAGTGTGAACCCTTTAAGAAATGTGTTTATTCAAGTGTATTATTAGTATATATCTCTATACTAAAAAGTAAAAGGTATACTTGCAGTACACATTTTATATACTTATCAGTGATATCAATTTTACTTAAGTGTACAATTTGGAAGCAGCCAGGAAGCACAAGCAATTGTGAATCAGTTTCACCTGCAAGTGTGCAAAATAAATTGACGATAAGAGGACAGCGAGTTGGAGGATGAAAGTGAAATGCATGAGAATGAAAACAGACATACAAAACATGATTTCATTTTCGTTTACTGTTATAGGGACCTTTTTGTCCTCAGACTTTTACATCATGATTGACAAAAAAGACAGTTGTAATACTGTTTTAGTGTTGGATGTTTACCGTTGCCTTGATTGTTTTGGTTCCATGCCTAACTGTATAGAAATCCTTGTTGCTGCTAAACTACTTGCTAAGGTTTATTATTTTGGTGAAAATAACATTAAGGAAAAACAAATCATTATAAACATGGGGCCTGTGATAATTTGTGTTTTTAAGCAAGTGAACTACATTAAAATGTTTTGTTTTTGCTAACATTGTCTTTGGCAGGGGTGGTCATTATATGCTGATGTTCTGTGTCACCGAACTGCTGAGTGAATGGGCTTGAAAACAGATATTTTACTCACCAGTTTTCCCAAATTACTGCCTTTCCACGTGGTGATGGCGAGTTCCAGCAGGTCAATGTCCAGAACACACACATAGTCTGCATGACAAACAGATACATATTTTTGACACTTTTATAGGAGTGCTCCACATTTTGACACTGATTTTTGGTGACCACACAAGTGCTGGGTATCGATAGCTGTAGTAGTTTCATGAAGCTGCAAGAACTTTGATGGTATTTTAGTGTCACATAGCTCTTGACACACGCATTGTGTCAAGAGCATGCATAAAGAAACTTGGTAGTGTCATGGCCTTTTGTTTCATTTATATTTTTTTATTGTTATACAAGTGCTCTTCTCCTTTCCTGCCCTGAGGGGATGCTGCCAACCCACTGGTTCTTTTCTGGGTTACATGTGGAGGCTGGTGATTGGAGGTAAGTCCGATGTAGCTGCATTTAAAATGTACGTGTGGACGCAGTGGATGAGTTCTCTTCTTCTCCCTGGCTGTCAAACTAACCCTGCTTTTAAATGCCTTTATTTCTGGTGATAAGGGATTTATTTTGATTACATTTGTTATTTCTTGAGAGCATGAACCAGTATTGTACAGCCTATGTATCATTTGCCTTACCTCTCCTCAAGTCCACAGAGTCTGAGTCACATTTGTCAGAGAGATAGAGAGCCGAGTCATCCAAAATGAATCTGATAACAAAATGGGTGGAAAAAACAAATGGTAGTGTAACATAACATTTCCAAATGTGCATATTATTATTATTATTATTCCAAGAAATCATTGCTGGCAATAATGTAATATTATCTTCTCAATATTTTATTTAATCGTAAAAATCTCTATTGTTGGCGTGTGAACCGTACCGGAGATGGAAGGTGGCAGTGTCTACAATGATATTACTTGAAAGAGAGAAAGACTCCACTGTGAACAATACTCTCAGTGGCAGATACAGAGGTCTGAAATACAAAAGACAAGAAGGAATATATTACTAGAATGGGGGAAAAAAGGGAAAATTCTGAGGTACATTATTATTGTATCATTGTTTCGGTATACCTGTAGTCAACGGCACATGTGGCGAGGTGTGTGTGGAGAACAGTGATGACGGCAGGGGCTGTGTATCCCAGAATGGGATCATCAATGACATCCAGGAAATCAACCAGCTGTAAGATAAAGAGTGAAAAGTGACAAATGGAAATGTCGTCTGCATTTTTCTGCACAACTGAAATGGTTTAAGTGGAAAATAAATAAAACAGAAAAAAGTGCAATAGAAAAAGATTGAAGGCCTTTTAAGTGTTATATCAAATCAAACTCTCCCCAAACCCTGTCAGAAGAATTGCTAACTTAATGGTGGTTAGCTTTGTCCCCTTTCAGTGACATAAGCCCTTAGTATGGTCTCCAAAGGCCCAGTGGTCTAAGGGGAGGGGACAGATTATGATCAATTTGAAACCCGGAAATGAATAGGCACCAAAGTTTTTGTGACACATCATCTGGAATACAGACACTGGGATACCCTTCTGGTGCCAGACCTGGAATGAGGCTGGGCCTTTTTTCCATGGTGCTTGTCAAGGCTTAGCCCAAAGCATTGAGCTTCTGCGCTGTGTGCTTTAAGGTACGTGGAATGTCATCACTCTAGTAGGGAAGGAACAGTCTGCCCCATCTGTATCCAAGTGGTGATTTGTAATTGGACCTTTTCTATACTTGTTCTTCTGGCTAGTCATAGACTGTCCGTAAAAAACACCATGTTTGAGCATAAGGTCGCTCATAAGTGTATTTGGTACCAGTCCAACTTAGGCCAAAGATTTATGATCAACTTTGTGGTTGTATCATAAGATCAGGCCGAATATCTTGGACTCTCTCTTGGAGAGCTGTACAGTGATGACCACCCGTTGATGAGTTTGATCAGATGGCAGGGGAAGCTGCTTTGCAGACCTGGAAAACCCAACAGAGTAGTGAGGTGAGCTGGGAATTTCTGTCGGAGGCCCCTGTCCGTTGGATCTTCAACTTGAGCCTCTGGAGGAACTTCCGACATACCCCGGGAAAGGTCAGAGACATGGAATCAGAATGAGCCTTGTTAAAGCCCTCCGTTGTGGGGGTGGCTACTAGCAGCTGTGGGCATAAATTAAAGGTTTCCTGTAGTGGCGAAAATATTAGAACCCGCTTGGTGGACACCTGCAGTGAACAAAACTGTCAAGCTGAAGAAGAAGGCCTTTTGGACTTAGCATGGGGCTTAGAGACCAAAATGGCATAGGCAAAAACCCAGCAGTGGGAAGCATTTGGGAAGGCCATTGAGAAGGATTTTCAGTCAGCTTCAAATATTTATGGAGAACTGTTCAACAACTCAAGAATGGAAAGCAGGGTCTGTGTACATCCTGAGGGAAGAACTGCAAACCCGCACTGAGAATATCCTCGGACGGTGGAAACAACAATTTGAGAAGCTCCTGAACCAGGAAACCTTGTCTTTTATGGTGGAGGCAGAATCAGAAGACTCGGGAAGAGGCCTATCCATTACCCTGGCAGAGTCCGCTTAAAAGTTAAGAAGGTAACCAGGGATAAATCAAAACTGGTGGATAAGATTCGCCCGGAGCTTCTGAAAGCTTTGGACATTGTTGGGCTTTCATGGATGACACGCCAATCCAATGTTGTACGGCAGACAGGAACACAACCTGGGGATTGGCTCAACAAAGTGGTTGTTCCACTTTATTAAATAGGGGAATGGACGGTGTGTTCCAGTTATAGGAGAATCACACTTCTCAGCCTTCCTGAGAAAGTTTACTCCAGGGTTTAGGAAAAGAAGCTTCAAGTGATTGTTGAACTTTGTTTTAGGAGGAGCAATGCAGATTTTTCTTGTTCTAGAACAGTGGACCAACTTTTTAATCTTGCAGGCTTGCTTCTTTGCATGGTTTTTAGGGATTTGGCGAAGTCTCAGTCCAATTCTTGTTGACGATCGAATAATCGACGCAATCTACAATAAACGATTATGAAATTAGTTGTCGACGAACTTAATAGTTGACTAGTCGGTAACGTCATCGGACACTGCCTCAGACACCGCGGAATACGAAAGACGTAAACATTAGCGCCATGGCAACACCATCACGACAGAAAACATCCAAGGTGTGGGAGCACTTCTCGCCCAACAAGGCCGAACAATGTTGTAAACTGAAAGATTTTTCCTGTACGTCAGCTTTGTAGACAATGAAAACTCGTCTCTCTGAGCTAGTTATCTAGCCAGCTAGCTCCATGTTAAAGGACATGTACTTAACGCTTCTGTTGGGCTTAACGTGCCTTTGAAATTTAGTGAATTCTTAATGATGTGAGTACCAAATAACTATTTCTAATTCACACACGTGAAAGGACTAAATTACAGTTCAGCAATTACACTGTTAGTATAGCAACCTCTCTGATTTAGCAGTCTGTTGTAAAAGCAGTTAAGTTTATTAAAAAACATTTTGGGCTGAATAATTTATATGTATTGTTTAAATGTTAGTTTGCTTGTGCCTAAAAAAACCCAAAGCCGGATTCAAAAGCTGATGAAGTCCATGGTTCATGAAAAGGATGAACTTTCCACTTCGGGTCGGGTTTGAGTTGCTGCCTCAAGCAAAGGAGTTTAAGCCTCTTGGTATGTTGTTCTTCCCAACCTCAACCCATCTTTGCTTGAAAATGAACTACATTATTGAGGATATGACTTTCATACTCGGCAAAAAAATAAAAAGGCAATCAAAAAGCCCCTTAAAAATTAAAACTAATCCATTAATAATTATTACCAAAAGAAATTCATGGAGTAATGGATATGTAATGGTATGAAAACCATCAAAAATGATAAGATTGGTGTATTGTGAAACCCCTAATCCTTTTCGAAACATTTATATTTCTGAATGAATGTGGAGTGTCAAAAATTAGAAACTGACATTTATCTGTTTTTTTCCTTTACTCTCCTAAGTCCATAAAATAGGAAAATAATTTCAAATGTAATCATATTTGTGTTTTCATATAGGTTCAAATGCAGAAGATACTGAGAAGACAACGCAGTCTGTAAGGGGACTAATTTCCATATATTGCTTCTCACCTGCTCGTGCCAGCTGTTACCAGTCTGAGTCATGTAATGTCGCATTGTGGCACCTTGAATTTGAAGGGCAACTAGGAACTCCTAAAAGGACCATAAGAAACATCATTCAATTTCAAATTTACACTATCAGCAGACATTTGTGGTTTAAGGATGATGTACCTTAACATTCCTTTGGGGATCGAGCGTGACTTTGATGGCTGTGGACAACATCTGTAGCTTCCCTTCCTTACCACTCACAGTGCTCACTCCCAACTCTGTTGGGTAGATGGTGAGATCCAAGTGCTTTGGGGGAGTGAAGTTGGGTATCTCCAACCGCTGTGGGATGGGGCTGTAATTTACCACAGCTAAAGTGGTGTGTAAGGGAAAAACATTTTTACACTTAAAGTTATATCTACTTCAACTAATAAAAAATGGAAAATATAATTTTCTCTTAATTGATTGTTTGGAAACATCATGAAATGCACCTTGATGATAAAGCTCCACTTGTTTGCTCTCTATACACAGGAAATTAAGATTGGGGTCATTCTGGTGCTGTGCAACACTGAATATCTTCCCTCCTTCTAGGTCGAGCACAATTTCGCCATGACTTTGGTCCTCCTGAAGGAATAAGATGAAATAAAAATGGCCAAGCAATGCAAAATTTACAAGACTAACTTGAAAGTTGTGAAAAACTCAATTTGTACTGATGTGCATGGACCATATCTTTTATCACAGAAAAATGTGCACAGAATGAAATGAAAATCAAATTAATTGAAAAACTTCAAATATGTGTAATGCATAAGTCTAAAAAAAATATGTAATATATAAATGTAAAAATAAAGGTGCCTACAAATTATCTGCAACATTTAGACACTTTTGTCGAGCTGTATTTGAGGAGATGTGGATAGACAATATCTTCTGAATGGGAATCAAATTACAAGAATATTCAAATGGATCTAAAAATAGAAAAATAATAAAATAAAGAAACCAGCTGTGAGACGCACACCTCCAGGGGTCTTCAATTCCTTACAGCATTTATGTGGAAATAGACCACAACCTGTTATGTACAGATAGCAAGAGGCAACTCTATATGCCCCGTCTGACTTGGGAATAAGAATCAATATTGTGTTTCTCATAATTAACTCAGTACCAAACTTGAAAATTCATGTTGGAGGGTAAAGATGCCCCAACTGCAGGAAAAAATAAATATGTGCTGATATTGCTATACTGGGGGCATAGATGACAGCAAAAAGACCGACATTAAATAAATGTAATGTTATGTAATGTTTTATATTAAAATTATAATTGCCCGCTGGTCTACAGCACACTAAATACTTAACCTTTTAACATCCATAATCAAAGAATCTGGATGTGTCAAATAGTTCAATGTCCAAATAGTATTTGCAGAATGCATAGATCAGTACCCACAAATGACAGATATATGTCAGGGTTTAAGCTAAGCGCTAAAGATGTATTTATACCAAAATGTTTGATATTATAATGACAGATTTCTTATTCAGAAGATATCTCTCCGTCATCTCACTTGGTACAATGTGATAGAATAAAAAATAAATTTCATCCAAGTATATAGATTTTAGTTGATAATAAAGACAAACATGAATATGAATACATTTTTGAAAAAATGTAGAAGGAGCATGTTTAATATTTAAAAGACAATTTTCCCGGCGGTATGCAGGAAAATAGGAAATATGCTGCATGAAGTCTCCAACTATGGATGAAGCCAATTGTGGGTGCAAGCGCAATGCCCTCATCTTAGTAAAATCATGTCCTCTGATACTGTGTTTAGAAGCCGTATACACACCTTCTTGTCTGTTCTGGCCTGGAGGCGACCTTTACTGATAAGAACAGTAAGAGAAAGGAGGCTTAAGTTGTGGTTGGGGCGCGGAGCTGACTGTTTTGTTCTTCCTGATGATTCACTATCATCCTCTTCTGAATCTGAGTCTGTGACGGTAAGCAGAACAATTTTTTTAATCCAAATTCAACACAAACTAACTGCTCGATTAATACAAGATTTATTGGAAATCTTCAAAAAAAAAAAATACCACAATGAGATGCAAAAAAATACCTTTACTGGTGATATTGAATTCAAATTATTCACAGGAATCTTAACTTTATCTCAAGTAACATAATTAAAAAACATATCATCGATTTCCTGGCACCATCTGCCTTTAATATTTTGTGCAGGCCCCTTTTGCCAAAATAACAGTCATGAGTCTCTATCTGTAGCGCGTGATGAGGTTAGAGGAATCAGAGACCATTCCTCAATACAAAAACTCTCAGAATTCTAAATTCAGAACAGAACTCTGAGGTTGACACAGGTCGACTCACTTCTTCATTATATTCCACAGATGGAGTTTAGGTTTGGTGAATGGGTTGGCAATGGAAACAAAGTTATCTTGTGTTCTCTGAGCCATTCTTGAGATAAATTTGAGGAGTGCTTCAGATCATTGTCCTGCTAGATGGTTCAACCACGGAATACCTCAAATTTCCTGACAGAGGCTGTTGGGTTTTCCTCTAATATCTGATGGGAGTCCATGGTACCATGTATTTTGACAAAATGTCCAGGGCCTTTGGAAGAAAAACAGGCCAACAGGGAGTTCCCTCTAAGTCTTTCTTTCGCTCTACACCACACCTATCTTTGATGTTTATTGCCAAAAAGCTCTATTTTGGTCACATCTGATCTGTGATCTTGTTCCATTGAAAGTCCAGTAGTCTTTGTTTGGCAAACTTTAGGCACTATGTGTAAAGATGACAGCAGAGGCATTTTTCTGGCTACCCTCCCAAGCTGCAAATGCTGGTGTTTCCGGAGACTTTCTGACCCCAAGATTTGATTGTCCTCTGCATTTGTGTAGTTGCCATCCTCGGATGCCAGTCGAACCATCCTCCCCACAGTTTGTGGACGTCCTTTTCCAGGCTGGTTGAAACCGACATTTTTAATTGGTCGAGATTTTATAGATTGATTTGTGGAGCTCAACAACTTTTCTTTACCTTAATTGGATGCGTTTTCTTTGAAGAACATTAAAAGGTTTTAGGCCAGTGTCACCTAATCTTAATTCCCCGGTAAAAAAATAAGTTATGGTTCAGCACTTAAGGGTTGCTATGAGTTAACCTATGAAATAGGTTTGGAAATTTGTTCCGCTACCCATGTTTTTCAGAAAAATATTTGTTTTGTGTTAAGACAGCAATGTTTTTGTTGTTGTTTAAAAGAAATTTAAAAAAATTAAATGTTTCATTCAATTATGTTACTATAGTGAGAGGTTAGAATTTTGTGAATAATTTTTATTAAAGAGCATGGGTATAGACAATAAAGATATTTTTGCATCTCGTTTTACTCATTTACCCACACTTTTTAAAGTGTGGCAATAATTAAAGTAAAAAATGGCACTGTACATGTTATACCATCAAAGCAGCCAACTCACCCAGTCTAAAGGCTGATTTGCATAGTTGGAACTCGTCACGGGAATGGCGGCCGCGGTAGGGACTGTTGGCTGAGGGGGGCGGAGGCTCCCACATCAACAGGTCATTGTTGATCCTTTTTCAAAGAGTAGGTAAGGAAAGTTAATGTTGCCTCTGACGAAAGATTGGAGACTTATACACTGCTTCAAAAGACTTCAGTGAACCCTTAATCATCACAGTATGACACCAGGCCAGTTAAACTTCAGGGATATCAATCTGTCCATTTAGGAAGCACAAGTGACTGTGAATCATTTTCACATGTTTTTGTCTAAATGAAAGTCACAACTGGTGCAAAGGAGAGGCAAAAGCATGAAAACCCCAAGAAAGGGAATGGTTCTGCAGGTGGTGGCCACAATCCATTTCTCTCTAATTATCTTTCCTGACTGACTCTTCTCTAGTTTTGTATTCTGCTGGTGTCTTTGTCACTACTTGTGACATGAGGCAGTACCTGCAGCCCACTGACGCTGCAAGGGTAGTCCAGCTCCTCTAGGATGGTTTATCCTTGCGTGCAGTTGCAAGACAGTTTGCTGTGTCTCCCGGCAAAGTCTCCAGAGCATGGCGGTGATGCGAGGAGACAGGCCGCTCCACTATGAGAGCTGGACACGTCCGTAGAAGGACAACAACCCAGCAGCCAGATTGGTATCTGCTCCTCAGTGTGAGGAAGAACAGGAGGAGCACTGTCAAGTCCCTAAAAAAATAACCTCCAGTGGGCTACTGGTGTATTGTTTCTGACAAAACTGTCAGCAACAGACTGTATAAGGGCGCATGAGGGCCCGACATCCTTGACTGGGACCTATGCTCACAGCAAAGCAACCTGGAGCTCAATTGGTGTTCACCAGAGAACAGCAGAATTGGCAGGTTCTCCATTGGTGCCCTGTTTTCTTCACAGATGAGACCAGGTTCAGACTGATGTCATTTGACAGGCTTGTCTGCCACATGACCTGGAGACACTTTGGAGAATGTAATCATGGTGAATCATCATCATCATCCAGCAGGATCGTATTGATGATGGGTCAGTGATGGTCTGGGGAGCCCACCACTGATCCTTGGATGCTTTGATGGTCTCATAGACCTCAACGGGCTAGCCAACGGTACCCTGACTGCTGTTAGGTACCAGGATGAAACTCAGACCCACTATCAGACCTTACACTGGTCCAGTGGACCCTGGGGTCATACTCTACTACTACTACTTTGCCCAGACATTTACAGGAGGTCCCTTTTCGCATGTGAGGCTCAAACACACTCCTGGGTCACATTATTGAGTTGTTGCGGTGAAAATGTTCTGGAGTTGGATCAGTCTGTGATTTCAGTTTTTAACTATGCTTTTCCGTTTAATTTAGAATCCAGCCCTTAATGGTTTAATTATACTGATTTCCAATTATCGTTCTTACATAAATTTGTTCTAAACAAATTATGCAATGTATATCAATAAAGATTTTCACTTGAATGTTTCTTTCATCGAGTTCCAGACCGTGACTTCAGTCTTCCCTTAATTTTTTTGAACAGTGTATGAATTCAAAAAGAGGTAATTTCTAATAAACTAATAACAGTTCTTCTCAAGAGCAATGAAACCACAAGTCAGATAAAAGGACTTAAACCAATAAACTCAGATGAATACCTAACTTAAGACATGACTATGTATTTAATAAATTTGAGCCTAAGTTTGAAATGAAATACAATCTTGTGAAAAGCTTGGTGAACAATCATCACCATGACATAAAGTACCTGTTATAGATATTTTGGAAAGCCTGTTTGCTTGGCAGGAGGATGTACACCAATGGCAGACTGATGTCCACAGCACACTGGCACTGAGCCACACACTCGGCCTGAAACTGACTCATCTCCTCTGGGTCAGCAGGAATCACCATCTGAAACAAGGTGCAAGATGAATTGGACGAGATTTATGTTTTTTTTTAGATTTTAGTTTGTTTGAATTTTATTGCATTACTATTTGTGTTTGAATATTTTTGTGTGTGTGTGTGTCAACACACCTCTTCGGTCTCAAACATGGTTCGATTAGAGGAGAACGGAGAGCTGGCTTTATCACCGAGTTCGCAATGACTTTCAAAGAACGCGGCTCCAAGGTCCCCGATTAAACCCAAGTTCATCCCATTCAGACCTGCTGCTGAGCCCTGAACTTCACCGCCACGCACGCGCACTGATAGCCTGTTTAAAGAAACAGTTAGTTAGGTTGTCCCTCTTGCGGTACAGCACATTAGAAATATTTTTGTCCTATTTGCTGTGCATGAGTAATATAATTTAGACAAAAGAAAGTGCTGTAAAGTGTTGATTTCTAATAATTACTCTCATAATGGCCACAACTAACCTGGGTAAAGATTTATGGTTCTTCTTCACTCGGATGCATGGGAAAGAGCCACCCTCCCAGCCCACATATGACCCTAAGGACAGGCAACACAAGTTCTCTGAATTTACTGTATACTTCAGCTCTCTATACACAAAAATTATAATTATATATCATGGCTGTTTTGAATGCTCCAATATTAGGTTGTGCTCTAAATATCACCAGGGCAGCATTAAATGCAACAGCATATCAAGCCATTATTAGATAATTTGTAATCTAACATCACTGAAGTTCAGAAGTTGTAAAATCCAAAATATAAGATACTTAAACAATAGATAAGGCAAATCATAAACTTCAACATCATAAAGATATCTGGTACTAAATGAAAAGAAACAAACAGCCACTGAACGTAGTTTGCGTTCTCACCATGAAGGTCAGTAAAGGAGGCCTCCAGGAGCTGGGTGAGACAAGGAGCCAATAGCTGTCCCGGGCAAGCTGATTCAGTCTGGAGGTCTGGGGCCTCCTGGTGCTTTATCTCCAGCTCCATTAGCTCGAGCACCATGGTCTCCTGCCGCACCGCCCTTTTAGTTTGGGGTAGGGGCTTAGGGAGGGGTCGCAGGTCAGGTATGGGAAAGCGAAGCCTAAGCACAGCGTGAGGGGAGAGGAGGGTGAAGGAGGAGCACAGCTCACTGCTCTGGGTCTAAGAAGAGAGGAATTGAGAAAATCCCACAGTTACAATGAGTATTCAGCTGTTTTATAGCACAGCTAACCACATAGAAGCCATAACTTTTTTTTTTTACTCTTACACTGTTAATTTGGTACATTTTTCTCAAAAGCTTCCTCTTTAAACGTATTGATTTGTAAGAGTCTAATATATATTGCGAGATTCCACATTTTTTAATGAAATAGATCGGTATGCCTAACAAGTTGTGTAGATGACTCTGAAAGGACGCCAGAGTACCCAGAGGAAACCCACGCAAGGGTGGAGAACTTATTCACAGGGAAAACCTATCTGCTCCCCAGATAGCTTCCCCCTGCAACTCCGGAATGGGTCAAATTCAGAAAACAATATCACTACGTTTTACTACTTGAATGATCGTATCGGACAAATAAAGGCTTCATCTTACTCTTCTTAAACCCCATATACAAAGGCTTCAGGTGGATTTGAACTAAGAACCCTCTTACTGTGATGATCCTTAATCATGTCATAGCAAAAATCTTTCCAAGAAAGTGTAGGTTAAATGTGGTTTAATTTGATGGTGGCATTATGTATTTTGTCTAAACACTATTTATTTCCCACAAGTTATTTAATGTGATAACAAGACAACATTCTTTCTATATGTAATTAGTTTCTTGATGGAATGAACATATGTGTGGTTCCACCTCCGCGGGTCCATGTTCTGTAGTCTCTCTGGGACCTTGGCTGAAAGCCTTGCTCAGGTTTCCCAGTCGACTTAGGATGTCCAGATCCAGTTCAGCACTCAGCTCTGCCAACTCAACTCTCACAGCCCTTTCCCGCCGCACTACACGCTGTTTACCCTGCCAAGACACCAAAACAGACAAGTTTTTTCTTTGTTTAATTTTCGTATTGCCTTTTTTTGTGTAGCTTGTGAACCATCATCGTGGCAATTTTTGTGAAAATCTGTTCAGTCGTTTTTGCATAATCCTACGGACATATGATTTAACAAACAAATGGAAACACGTAAAAACCTCCTTTTGATAGATAGAATAAATAACATCACTTTACCATCAGCCCTACATCTTTTGTATGATAAGTATTTTTTTTCTGTTTACCTACAATTCAAACCAAACTTATATTATTTGCCCAGCATGTTTTTTTACAGTAATTTGCACAACACTTCACAAAAAAAAAAAACTTAAATATAGTAAGAACAAATACAATTTTCTGAAATAAAGTTTTACAGATGTCCCATTAGAGGCTGAGTGACTGTATACTTTACTAAATGCATACCTTTCGGATGTGTTTTTCAGTGAGACTGTAGTGCAGCTGGGCACATGGTCTGGCTGCAGCGCCAACTGTGAACATTCCCGCTTTCTGGAACTGAAGCAACTAGAAAAAGACACAGCAAAACATCGTTTTTTCAGCGTTTCTTCACCAGCTTATCAGCAGAATAATGCTGATCCAGATGCTGGACTTTATGGTTACTTTCTGTGATAATCTACAGCAGTGTGTTGCAATAGTTGAACTGCAAATTATGTAATATTGGTCACAATGATAAATTACAATGCAGTGATATATATTTGACTCCCCTCCGGATTACCTTTTTTATTTTTGAGCACCTTAGTATAAACTGTGTGAGATAATCAGTTTTAAGTTCTTCATAGTATTTTAGTAGATAGGAGAGTTACTGTTGCCCCGTATTATACAATTATAACAATTTGTCCTGACCCTGAAGGAGAAAAGCATCTCCACAACATTACACTGTCATTTCCATGTTTGACCGTGGTTATATTGTTCTTTTTGTGCAATGCAGGGTTTTTTCGTTTACGCCAGACATGATGGGACACCTGTCTTCAACACAGGTAAACTTTCAGCTTATCAGTTTATAGAATGTTTTCTCAAAACCTTCACCAGCCTAAATGCTCTTCTGGATTTGGATTGGCTTTCACTATATCTTTTAGTTGTGGAGCCATGAACACTGACCTTTAATGAGCCTTTGCCAGGCTCTTTGGATCATTTTGGAAGGCAAACCACTTCTGAAAATGATCACTATTGAAAGTCTTCTTTTTTGTATTATGTAGAAGTAAATGTACTGGATATATAGATATCACCATTGCCCCGAACCCTCTATCAAATGAACTCTTAACCGACCAACATTCATTCATTATCACACATATCCATACTGTGGAAATAAAGTGGCAGAGGCTTTCATGCAATTCACCACCAGCCTATCAATAATAATAATAACCATTCAGACAGTTATTAACCAACCAATAGAACATCCTTTGGCATCAGTTCAGTATCATGATCATGATAATGTAGACTGCATCATGATAATGTAGACTTATCTGCAATTTGCTGATAAGTGGGAAAATGGATCTACCTCCTTAGCCACACAGGTCGTTTTGTTGGATAAAACCTGCATTCTGTGTTTACTCGAGTTACCAAATTTATATATTTTTTTGTTTGAAGTTCTAACAAATTTTCCAATTTGATAAACACAAAAATGGAAGGAACCAGGAGGGTAATAAATACAGTTTTCATTCAATCTTAGGATGTAAAAGAAGGAAATTACAGTGTGAACAGGACCACAGAGTCAGGGCTAAAAAGACATACGAACAGACTGTGTACCTCACTGTACTCGGGCCTTCCGTCCTCCCAGAGGCATTCTAAAAGCTCAAGTCTGCTAAAGGAAATGTCAGAGGACATGGTCCGACTGTGGCGTCTCCCGCTCCGGATCTCACAAGCAACTTCCACCGCTGCTCCTGTTACTCTGGGGGCAAGATAAACATTTATTTACACAGGCTCCTCTGAAAGAATCTCATCAAAGCCCTCAATACCAGTGATTGTGTGTATGTGTGTATGTGTATTTATGGGAGTAGGAGTCTGCATGGAAGAAAAAGAAAATCCAGAATGGAGGAGGAACTAAAAACAATACAAATTCACTACATATGTAATATAGCATCCTCCATTTTCATTACGGGAATGATAAAATGAAAACACTTAGGACATGTAACATCTTCCTCTGGCTGATAAATAACACAACTGATATTTATTGAATTTCAGAAATATCTACAAATTTCTACAAGTGATTTGTTTCCTGTGAAGTGTCTTTGAAGAGGAGATTGGACTCGTTTTGAACAACAAGCCTCATTTTAATCTGTAACAAGAAAATGTATGCATAAGAAATAGATGACCTTACTAATAATATGGATAGAACATAACCTCTATCTTCTTCTTCTGACTGTTCCCTTTAAGGGTCCCCACAGTGGATCATCTTACTTTTTCTGCATATTGATTTGGCATAGATTTTACGTCAGTTTACGTTTTACATCATTGAAATTCATTGAGCTGTAGGTGAGACAACCAGAAAGTTTAATGATGCTACCTGCCCGCAGCCAGTCCTTCCTGACATTGTGTCATGAACGACACAACATCAAGAATAATAGCAGAGAGACAGAAATAGTCCAAAGATGCCTAAAATGTTGTCAAAATCATTCTGAAGATGACATGTTACCCAAACACACAAAACATGGATGACAAAGTTATCAGTATATGACATATCCTCCCTCCAGTGGTGACTGTAAAGTAGTGTTATATATATTGCTTTGTCTATAAGCAATGACGAACCTTCTCAGACATTTTAAAAGTTTGTACTTGTGTAGTCTAAGGATATGCTACGGATAAGATGATCACCCTTAGGTCTAACTTTAATAATCCTGTTTTCATAATAACAATAATAAAATGAAATTTAGTAGAATGTTCAAAATGTCAAACGTTACAACTGCTTATACTTAATACATGTTTCAAGTTTGGTGAGTTTAGATTTCATGGTTCTTTGCAAAAATAATAAAAATACGGTATAGTATCATTGTACTTTTTCTTCATAACAGTTGTGAAAGTTGAAAGATAAAAAAATGCCCTATCCTGCAATGTTAAAGAAATCGGAAAATAAATTTCCCTTTTTCCATAGCTGAACCAAAATGCAAGGGCTTTTTCTTGGCAAATGGCAAATGTCTAATTCATTTTCATGGAAATCCATCCTATAGTTTTGAGTAATCCAGCTGACATCCCAACCAACCAATGTGGGTGAAAATATAACCCTCAAGGTGGAGTTAGGTGGGAGGCTATGTCCATATGTATTGTAACTCACCAAAGACTAAATATTTATCTGCATATATCTACCTGAGATGGGAGTATTGGCAGGCTTTGGCAAATCCATCTCTCAGATGATGGAAGTCTCTCTCACTGAACATGCTGTCTTTAAAGAACGCCAGCTCCTGGAAGAACACCTGAGACACCTGAGCCAATGGCAAGATGTTTTCAGGCTGTGAAGATGGGTCCTCCTGTAAGAGTGTTAGGGTGAGTCCACCAATGGTCAGTCGCAACAAAGCATCTGGCTTGAGCTGGTCGGCCTGGCTGTTGGCAGAGCGACCTACAGGGACGAGATTGGGAGTTGTTTTGATACTTCCTCTTAACTTATATTGAAAAATTTCCTGAATTTGCACATTTTAGGTTTATTTGTTTTTTTGAAAAAGAAAATAAAGACTATTAAGTCCTTCATTTTTTAGAATGACTGATTCTTCCTAGTTCTGAACAGTACTGCTGTGATTTTACCTCTAGTCCAGCTGCTTGACTGGGGAAGACTCGACAGACAACCTGCTACAGGATATCTCTTGGAACAATTCACCATTCCCTTGAAAGGAAAATTAAAGTTCAGATAAAATTGACTTTAGGTAAGTGCTTTAAAAAATCTACCTATATGTTAGCTGTTTTTTCTGTTAACTAAAGACATACAAAGACCATATCATTTTTGTGCACAAATGCCTAAAATTATATCATGAAAATAACAGTAATATATATTTATTATAAATACTACTATAATATTTTGCAGTAGGATTTTACGTTTATTATGCAACAAACAATAGCTGAACACACAAAGTGCTTAGCAAACGCACACAAATACACACACACACAATCACCCACACAGAGATGCTGTACCTGTGCAGATAGTGGTGCAGGCTGTGTGAAGCTGGAAAGACTGTGTGTTGAGGACTCCATATCACTGTCTGTCAGTTCGCTGCCGGGGTGCGTAGACGCCACACTACTGGTCATCACAGCAGGACCCATTGAGTAAAACATTTCTGCAGGTGTGCAAGCTTGCACGCAAACCCAGGCACATACACACAGTGATTAGTTATTTACAATGTATACTATATGGCATTAGTGCTTTATTTTCCTGATTTATTTATTTATCTTAAAGACTCACATTGTTATGCCTACATGCCTTTATGAGTACACCTACTGAGGCTATTATAAATCTCAGATAGGCAGTTTAGAAGTGGACTTTTGCTGTTTTGAGTACCTCCATTCTCCAGTCCAGTAATGTAGGGCTCCATAGTTTCAGCCTCAGTATCCCACTCCCTGTCTTTGGGACTGGAGCCCAGCTGCTTACTGAGATCCTCTTCAATCAAACGCAGGTCATCTGACTCTAAGGGACGACTGTGTATTCCACCAAACTTATTCTCTGGCTCTGGGGGAGAGAGTAAGAGAAAAGGCTTGATGCATGTATGTAGGAGAAACAAATTTGAGGCAGAGTGTGACCGCTCTTCCCAGTTCTCGACTCATGGGACACAGGACAGGCTTATTTACTTATTCTTCGCCAACATTTAGTTCTTCTGATGGCATTTATTTGCCCGCAGGCAAATTGTAGTACAGTAGTATAATATAGTATACTATTTGATAGTTGTTTTTTTTCCTCTAATGCATGATTTGTATATCCAGAGACTGCTTCTTGACATCTGTCAGTCAATTAAATCATAAAGACACATGATTTGTTTAATGCCATAACCAACATGATATATATTAGTCATAACATAATCAATGATAGGTGAAATTAGAATAAGATTTATTACGTCATTAAAATGTTATTTGTCGGTGAGTGGGATATATTAGGCAGCAAGTGAATCATTTGTCCTTGGGTGTTGGAAGCATTAAAACAAAGGCAAAATTTGGATGACAGAGCATCTCCAGAAGAAGGTCTTGTTGGGTATTCCTGGTCCGCAGTGGTTAGTAACTACCAAATTGGTCTAAGGAAGGACTACTGGTGAAAGAGCATCAGGGTCATTTGCAATCAAGGCTCATTGATGCATGTGGGGAGCAAAGGCTAGCCAGTATTGTCTTATCCCACAGTTGCTAAAAAATTAATGGTTGTTGTAAAAGAGAGGTCTGGGAAGACTCATTTTATCACAGTGCTGTTTTGGCAGCAAAAGAACGATAAGAGAGTGATGATAAGCAAAAGCCAAACCTAAATGACAAATGTATAAATGGTTTTGGATTGGTGCCTATATCTCAATGTGGCTGTGTATTATAATACCAGTGTCGATGCAGAGGGCTTCCAGGAGGTCTGTCAGATGGGTTATTTGATCTGGAGAAAGTAGCATGTGGACACAGCCCACCTTCCCATCCAACTCCAACTGAGGAACAAATAGAAAGAGAGGAAATTTGACTGTCAGGCTTACACAGAATTCATCTAATATACCCGGATGTACACACACAAACTGACACACCTTTGGTCCAGGTAGCATGTCGTTCTGTTTGATCTTCACGGTGGTCTCGATGAAACCTGAGCAGCTTCCTATGAGCAGTGGCTGAGAAGGAGCACAGGGAGGGGATGTCTGGGGGTTTTCCTCTTCTTCTTCTTCTTCTTCCTCATTTTCTCCTTCACTTGCTGTAGCTGATTCTGGACATTCCTCCATAGTAGGTCCCTAAGACATTAGGATATGTGTAGATGAGCTTTTCTGATGACCTATTATATTTCACGTTTCGTCAAAGCCCCTCATTTCCCTGAAGTCTGCCAAGTATCAAGACCCGTTAAGCTGACTATGCATATTTAAAATGAACCTCAAAAGAGCAAGAAGACCCACAGAGACATGTATGTAGATTCAATTTTCAATTTAAATGAATCATCTCAGGAAGTCATCTATTGGATCTGGTTGAATCAGAAAGGTCCCCCCCAAATCCGATAGTTCTTAGATATGACGGAACAATTTCAACACTTGTCCTACAGAAGGAAACCTTGTTGGCAATGAGTATGTCAGACTGTCAGACTTAAGAAATTGCTTATCTGAAGAGGAAAATATTTTGTAAGTACTTTTTGTAAGGGTTTTTTATGCCTTTTAATCAATTTTGAAGAACTATTATTTGATAGGTTTTGTTTATCTTTGCGTAATGTTTCACACCCTGCTGGTAAGAAACTACATAGTATTTATGAATAAACAAACGGCTGAAAGTAACATGCATAAAATATCGTTTTCAGTGGTACATGCAGAACCTGTGGTTTGCCGGTTGTTTCATAGAGAAGTTGAACAGCACTCAGCTGGAGGATCTTGTGTAGGAAGGCAGGTGGTTGGTGAATGTCAACAGGTATGGTAATCTGGCTAGCTGGATCTCTGACAGCCTCATCAAAGTACTCCAGCCTGGAGAAACGCCATGCAAAAAATCATACACGTTAAATGCCATTACAAAAATGACATCTAGTACATATGGGAAAACATGCGGATGACATAAACTGAGAGGAAAACACCTGCTGTCCATCCAGAGAAAATTTAGACATCGCAAAACCACCAAACAAAATGCTTTTATAAGTAATATACCTGACAATGGCAGGTATCAGTAAATAAAACTTTATTTTGCCAATAAAGTACAGCTCTGCTGTCAGTCTTTTAATCATTTAAAGAGGGACAATCAGATCAGAACTGTTTAATTAACCCTATCAGTGGACCACACAGTACACAGGACTTAAGTGGTTGTTGAATTTTTTTGAAATGGTTGTTGAAGGTTTTGAAAATGACAGGGCCTTGTGGCCGAGCTCTGGATCTTCAAAGAAATGTTATCAATATACCCCACACATGGGGGCGAAGGTGGCTCAGTTGGTAGAGCGGGTGTCCACTTATCTGAAGGTCGATTGTTCAGTCCACTTTGGCAGAGTCGAAGTGTCCTTGAGCAAGATACTGAGCACCGAGCTGCTCCCAATGGCTGTTCCATTGGTTTGTGAATGATGCCGTGAATGTTTACTGCTCCTGATGAGCATGTCGCTCATTGCATGGCAGCCTCTACCATCCCTGCTGTTTAAAATTCACAGAGGCTCATAATTCGAGGCCATGGAGTGCAAAATCATAACAGAGCCCAGACCTACTCTCCTTAACTTCTGACAAGCAGAGAGGAGATGAAATTCTATTCTTGGATTCCATTGTTCTTTGATTCATCCGTGTCTAATGTTTGGGAAGGATGTTACTTCACAAACAGACATTTAAGCATGCTGTTGTATGTCAAATAAATAAATGGATCATATGTGAGCAGGGGGTATAAACCTGGATGCTCGCAATTCTAAATATTAAAAATATTATGCTGGCCAGTATGCATCAGCTAACTATTTGAGCTTCAGATCCAGTTTCTTTTTCAATTTGTAAACCACAGGTAGGGCCACAGGATGTGTAATTGTCTTTGTTACTATCGCCAACTTATTGGACGAAATCTTGTTGCTTAAGTGGCTGACATCACAGTGTAACATAGTGAAATAAGGAAGTAGGAGTTAAATATGAAAAAAACAACATTTCACAATCATTATACAAACAATATGTAAACATTTACATATGTAAATCGTGCAAACCAATGATTATAATGAGAGAAAACCCGAGATCATAAAAATTGGTTTCAGATTCACCATTGAGATTAGTAAATGCAATATTTTAACCCACAATCTTGCCTAAGAGGATTTTCCAAATAAAACGGAGCATAAATGACGATCCATGGGGGGGGGTTATTTTGCATGCAATTCAAACATACTAAAAACTACAACGTATGTGCAAATGTAAGTAGAAATCCTGCTTTCTAGCTGTGCAAACACAATGTTAGACAGAACAAACTCCATAACTGTTGGGAAAGTTGAAAACTGAAAAAAATGTCCAAAATGTCAGCTCTTGTGATGTTAAAGAAATTGGAAAACAATCCAGATTCACATATTGAGGATCGGTGGAATCAATTAAATGGTAAATCCATTAGGTTTGATAGAAATATGTGACCTTTATTTCTAAATAAACGTGACCTTTGAAATTGCATTTAAAAATGCCCCACGAACTGCTAGTCAGCTGGTTTGAACATTAAAACAGGAGCATAAGTAGTGTGTTTGTTTTTGGGAATACTCCCAAAACTTTTATCAATGAAGTCACTACTTAGCATTTAAATCCTATATTTACTATATTGCTAACATATAATGTATAGTGAAAGAGATGAAATGATAAAATGGTCTTGAAAATTATATTTTTATATTTTTGCAGCTCATTTCAATGGCTTACCTTTTGATGTGCACCTCTAAGGCAACGCCTGTTTCCAGGTCCAGGGGCTGGTGCTCAATGCGAATGATAGTGTCAATGAAGGTAACTTTAATACGACGAAGAACTGGATACACAAATGAAAGATAAGCAAAGTCTTGTTAGCCATAATCTTTCGAGTGATTTCTTACCAAAGCGTTTTTTGATCAGGTTCTACATTGGGAAAAATATTCCTAATGATACTGTCAGTGTGCACATTTTCATGTCAGTGTGTTGATACTCAATAATTTACTGTATGAAGACCGACTGAGCTTTGACTCACCAGTCTCAATGGTTTGTGCAAACATTTCAAGCCCTTCCAGCTGAGCAGGTGGCTCCTCTGATACCTCAGGCGGGTCCTTCAGGCACTCCTGAGCCAGCTGTATGCTGGAGGTCATGCTTGATGACCAACCTTGGGATTCCCAACCCCCACCTGAGTGCAAACAAAAGCATAGGGCTAGTTTTATGGCTAGTTTTGAAATTATTAATAACTGAAAATGTAACATTAAATCAAAAATACAACAAATTTTCTAGTTCCAATTGATCAACGTGAGGATTTGTTCTCTATCATATATGACAGATAACTGATAATTTGTGGATTTTGTACAATAACACTAGCAGAGCAAATTAATTCAATGTCATGTATCAACTTTTACTAAATGTCGATTCTCATCTACATGTCAGGTGCTCTACGCCAGTAAGTGTTATAAAAAAAAAGACAAAATTAGGAGAGAATAGTGGTGACTTTGGACTAAATTTGTTAAATTTTGATAGCATGGGCAGATCTAATAAAACTCTGATGAAATATGGAAGATCCCTTCACTTAACCTTTGGCTAAGTGGTACATATCCCATAAGGAAAGCTCATTGCTTGACACAAGAGGTTGTTTTTCAGTGAACCTACTTGTCCGGTACTTGGGTCGACATGTTATCTGAAGACCAGAAACTTCTAAGGTGCAGTGATCGGTCAGGAGAGCTTGCCAGGGGATGGTCACTGCTATGCTGCTAACAAAGCCATCCACAATCTCAAGAGGAGCACCGAGGGACTCCAACAGCTCATTGACTGCCTGGAGCAAACGATAAGAAAGAAGAGAGTAAGAAAAAATATAAAATTAAAAATAAAATACCTGTTAACATTTTTCTCCCCGCTTACAAAATTTCTATAGATATTATTAGGTGTAGTTAAGATTCAGCTATAGAGTAAAAGTGGTAAAGGTAAAGGGTTCAAGTACTTTGGGTTGACTGTGGAGGGAAGGGAAAGTGTGGTAGTGAGGTGTGAGTGCAGTTAGGGTGGATTAGATGAAGAAGAGTTTCATGAGTGATTTGTTACATAAAGGTGACAATGACAATGAAAGGGCAGGTGTATAAGACGGTAGTGAGATGAGCCATGATGCATAGATTGGAGAAACTGCCATTAATAAAGATGCAGGGTGGGCAGGATCAGGAATTAAGTAATAAGTGGAACAAAACATGTGGGTCTGATTGTTGATAAGGTGAGTGATGCTTGATTAGGTGGTATGACCACATCCAGACAGGAGTTGCAGAACGTGTTGGGAGGAGGATGCTCAGAAAAGAGCGGTCAGCCAAAAGGAAACGAGAAAGGTCACAGACATGTGGATGTGGTGAAAGAGGACATGAAGGCACATGTTTGATGGAGAAGGATACAGAGGTCAGGGGACACTGGAGAAAAAAAATCTTATAAAGATAAGATAAGATAAGATAAACCTTTATTAGTCCCACAATGGGGAAATTGCAGACCACTTATGTGGTGAACATTATTTTGGTGCAGCCAAATGAGCAAAAAGATATATAGAAATACAGATGCAACTCAAAATAAAATCAGAATATCTTGAAAAAAGTCAATATTTCCGATTAGTTATGTAAGACAGTGAAAATGTTATATATTATATACTCATTACATGTAAACCAAGATGTTTTTTAGCTTTTTTTTTTTAATTTTGACAATTAAGGCCTACTGCCAAATAAAAAAAAATCTTCTCAAAATATTGAAATACTTAATTTCGAGTTTGTGTAAATTCCTATTCAAAAAGTGTTAATTCTGTGTATGTCTCAGTATAGTTTAGTACAGGCATCATGGAAAAGACTGCTGACTTGAAAGTCATCCAGAAGAAAATCATCGATACCCTCCTTAGGGTAAGCCACAGAAAATCTTTGTTTGCAGAAGGCTACAGTGCATCCGGAAAGTATTCACAGCGCTTCACTTTTTCCACTTTTTGTTCTTTAATAAAAATAGAGAACAAAAATATATACATACGTATTCACAGTCTTTGCCATGACACTCAAAATTGAGCTCAGGTGGATCCTGTTTCCACTGATCATCCTTGAGGTGATTCTACAACTGGACTAGAGTCTTTCTGTGGTAAATTCAGTTGATTGGACAGGATTTGGAAAGGTACACATCTGTCTAAATAAGTTCCCGCAGTTGACAGTGTATGTCACCACAAACCAAGCCAGAAACTCCAAGGGATTGTCTGTAGACCTCGGAGAAAGGATTGTATCGAGGCGCAGATCTGGGGAAGGGTACAGAAAAATGTCTACAGCTTTGAAGGCCCCATTGAGCACAGTGGCCTCCATCATCCATAAATGGAAGAAGTTTGGAACCAGCAGGACTCTTCCTAGAGCTGGCCGCCTCGCAAGATTGAGCGATCGGGCCTACGTCAGGGAGTTGACCAAGGTGGTCACTCTGACAGAGCTCCAGCGTTTCTCAGTGGAGAGAGGAGAACCCTCCAGAAGGACAACCACCTCTGCAACACTCCACCAAGCAAGCATGTATGGTAGAGTGGCCAGGCGGAAGCCAATCCTCGGTAAAAAGCACATAACAGCTCGCCTGGAGTTTGCCAAAAGGCCACTGAAGGATTCCAAGACCATAAGAAACAAAATTCTCTGGTCTGATGAAACAAAGGTTGAACTCTTTGGCCTGAATGCCAAGCGTAATGTCTGGAGGAAGCCAGGCACCGCTCATCACCTGGCCAATACCATCCCTACAGTGAAGCATGGTGGTGGCAGTATCATGCTGTGGGGATGTTTTTCAGCGGCAGGAACTGGGAGACTAGTCAGGGTCGAGGGAAAGATGAATGCAGCAATGAACAGAGACATGCTTGATGAAAACCTGCTCCAGAGCGCTCTGGACCTCCGACTGGGGCGAATGTTCATCTTCCAACAGGACGGCGCCCTAAGCCAATAGCCAAGAAAACAAAGGATGGGCTACGGGACAATTCTGTGAATGTCCTTGAGTGAACCAGCCAGAACCCAGACTCGAACCCGATTGAACATCTCCGGAGAGATCTGAAAATGGCTGTGCATCGACTCTCCCCATACAACCCTGATGGAGTTTGAGAGGTCCTGCAAAGAAGAATTGGAGGAACTGCCCAAAAATAGGTATGCCAAGCTTGTAGCATCATACTCAAAAAGACTTGAGGCTGAAATGGTGCGAAAAGTTCTTCAACAAAATATTGAGCAAAGCCTTTGAATACTTATGTACATGATATATTTCCGTTCTTTATATTTAATATTATACAAAAATTTCAAACAAACTGTTTTTCACTTTGACATTATGGGGTATTGTGTATAGAATTTTGAGGAAAAAATAAATTTAATCCATTTTGCAATAAGGCTGTAACATAAAATGTGGAAAAAGTGAAGCGCTGTGAATACTTTTCGGATGGACTGTTTATCGAAGCATATTAATGGTAGTTGACTGGAAAAAAGGAGTGCTGTAGGAAAAAGGTGCACGAGCAACACGATTGACTGCAGCCTTGAGATGATTGTCAAGAAAAGTTGGTTCAAGAACTTGGGAGAGCTTCACAGGGAGTGGACTGGGGCTGGTGCATCCCGCACAGACTTCTTCAGGAAAGGGACTACAACTGTTTCATTCCTAATATAAAGCCACTCCTGAACCAGAGACAATGTCAGGAGTCTTACCTGTGCTAAGGAGAAAAATAACTGTTATTGTTCAGAGAAAAATAACAGTTTCATCCGAAACGTCCTCCTTTCAGATGAAAGTAAATTTTGCATTTCTTTGGTCCTACAGTAGAGTCTGGGGGAAGAGTGGAGAGGCACAGAATCCAAAGTGTATAAATACCAGTGCGATGTTTCACCTGAACCCCATAAAGAACCTATTTGGCGTTGTCAAGAGGAAGATGAGAAAACTCCCGAACTAAAAATACAGGGAAGCTCAAGGCCACTATCGAAGCAACCTGGAGTTCAGTAACACCTCAGCAGTGCCAGTCTGATTGCCCACATGCCACGCCGCAATTTGTGAAAAGGAGCCCAAACCAACAATGAGTATATTAAAGAACATACCTTTCAGATGTTTGTCATTCTATACGTCATTATAGATGGATAGATTGATAAATAGAAACTTTATTAATCCCTAAAAGGGAAAATATAGTTGTTGCAGCAGCTATAATCAAAATTAATCATAAAAGTAAAACAAAAAAGGGCCTTTAAATATATATTTTTAGATGCACATAATATATCCACACACCAACATACACACACACCCACCGACATACACACATACAATTATACATACATATATACAATTATACATATATATACATATATCTATACATACACACATATATACATACACACACATTATATATATGTATATCTATAAATACAAGTATATGTATACTGTATATACATAGGAGAGATATGGTTAATTATGGGCCGGTGATGTTTCCATTTACGTGCAGTTCTTCGAAGAAATGCGAGCTGAACTCAGCATGACGTTGGAGATTGTTGTTGAACTCGGGGACAGTTGCGAAACGGTTTACGAATTCGACAAAAACACACGGCGATCACTCTAGAGCGGCTGAGTTGACATGTACTTTCTCTCCTCTTTTGTAAACTTACCCAGACATCGAGGTTGATCTCTTTGATGACACCACTGCCATTGTATAGGTCCAGGCCCAGTTGATCAAGGCTCAGTCGTTCCAACAGAAAGTGTCCGAGATAGTGCTGTAAGAGGTACCGACAGGCCCGCTTCTTGATTGAGCCTGACCAGGGGAAAAGCCAGCGAGACATAAGGCCAGAGAGACGGGGAAAGGGATCGAAAAGGTGGTGGAGGAGGACAAGTGAGAGTACAGTCCTCTGGCAACTGCATAACAGACTAACACAAAGTGTGCAAAAACAAAGAATTAGCCACAGCTAGCTGGGGGGGCTAAGGAAAGAGTGGATCTCGACTCTAGTTATCCCCTAAGCTTCACACAAAACTCGAAAATCTTGCGTATCTGGACCAACGGGACTCCCTCGTTACCATGAGAAACGTTACTCCAATGGTGGGTCGTTGCCTTGAGCCATATTTTCGGCACTGTTATGTCTTATTCGAATTGAAGCTCTTGTTTGTGCGTGCCCCTTGTTTCGAGGTTGTTTATTGTTATCATTCGCCAACTGATCGTACGGTGTACGTACTGCGTCACGTCAGCGAAACGCAGAACCCGGATAAAGGTAGACATGACGCCAGACAGCCGCCATCTTTGTAAGGTCAATATGGCGGGGGTCTTAAAGATATAAATGATTTAATTAATAGGACAATTCAGATGACAGCGCTGGTATATGACGGCTGGTTTGGTTGTTCACAGGAAAATATATTTGTAATATTGTAGTATAGTAAAATATAATTAAATATTAAAACACACATCACATTCAGTTCGGTTTACATAATTGTTAATGTAATGTCATCAATAATATATAGCCATATCTTCTTATATCTTATGTAAATCATCTGGACTAGATGGAATCAGTTGGGGTATGATAACAATAAACAAGTGACCAAGCATGGTTGTTTAATTCACATTATGGCTTCATGCTAGGCTTGTAGGTCTCAGCAGTAACTCACTATGCCAAAATCAAAAGGTATTCCAGAAGAGATGAAAAAGAAGATTATTGAGTTATCAGCCCAAGAGGCGTTACAAAGCTATTTCTGAGAATCTGAGTTTCCACAGGAATGATGGTGATTTTTCTTCCGCAGATTTTCACTTGTTATTTCATGAAAGCACCATCAAGGATCTTGACTACATTGGGAACAGAGAAAGAGGAAATGGAAAAATATGTATTTGTTTGTAAATGACCAGACTTTCATGGAAATGCAGATAGCTGAAGTAAAGTGTTACTATTAAAGATGTGAAAATCTATACTGCAAAAACCCATTTATTTTCTTTCAGAGACCTGTGACAGAACAGGCATTTTCAGAAATGTTGAATTAAGTTAAGAACTGTCATATATTATTGCCAACACAACATTCACAAAATAATACTTACTTTTGGGACCATTCCAAGTTAATACCAGGCTCCGGTAAGAATGCTGTGAGCTTTTTTTGCTCTGGTGCACTAAAGGTGGGCAAAGGACTAAAAGATGGAGGGGCAGTAGCAGCAAAGGCTTGTCTGATCTCCTCTGTTGTGGCCATTGGAATGTAAATCTGGACAATCAAGATGCATAGATGGTGGCCTGCAAGTTACCCAGCAGAAGGATTGCGACTAAGAATTGGATGTGTCAGAAATTTTGAAAAGAATTGAACCTCTTACTCTGCAGCCACATGCTATAATTTACATCCGGTGGGCTATTGTACACTGTCAAAGTACTTTATGCCCACTGACAGTCCTTCCTTTTACCTCTGCATGTGTAAATAGGCATACACAAGCTCCCTGAAAAAACATATCAATAAACTGATTAGCATCGCATTCAACAGCCTCGTCCACCAAGATCCACCAAATATTTGATATTCTTGACAATGATATTCTTAAACTTTTAAAATTGGAAAACCAATAGTTGGGTTAACAGAATGATTCTCAGTAAGAGGCAAAGGCTAATTTGACCAGTATTGTCTGACACAAGATACATGGTCTCATGTTGTAGTTGTTTACATAAACAGTAAATGAGGCAATATCATGCTGGGTTTGGGGCAACTCGTTGAGAGTAGCCACCATAGTCAGCTGTGTATGTTAAAACATTTGATTATTTAAACTCACAGGAGTCTCTTAGCCTTTTAATGTTTCAACTGTCTGTATGATATAATCCAAGACTGCTCCTAAATCAAGAATGGAGGGGCAGAAGGAATCATATGAATACTACTGTGACTTAAACAGGATATTGCCAAGAGCGGGATAAGGGGAGAATAACAGCAACAAATAAGTGGAGCTTTAAAATGAATTAATCAAATGTCTAACAGTGGATAACTGAAACCCCTTAGATCCCACTGCGTCATTGGTTGATCGGTGTTTGTGTGAGAGGTTTACTTCTGCGTTGTATGAAATTATTCTCGGGACCGGAAATCTCTCTGGAGTTGCTCTCCGTTTATTGTGGGGCCAGTAACATAAAAAGACATGCGCTTTAGTTCACTTGCATTCAATCCCTCCAGCTCTTCACTCTCCCGTGAGGGAATCAAAAGAGTGAGGTTAGAGGATGAAACAAAATATATAGGGGATGCCCACAAAGAAGAAATAAGTTGGAGACTCGGACATGTCTAACAAACAAAACAAAGAAGAAGCTGGAGGTCCTAACAATCAGGTAAAACAAAAATAGAGCTGAATCTAACATTATTCTTTATTTAGCCACCGGAGTTGAGATGCGCAGTTGCCGACAAATAGTCTTATTAAAGCACTCACTCACTCATGTCGATATGGATCATGCAAAAATGTAATAGCATTAATGGCAGTTGGAAAGCTTTCCGCCAGCTGACTCCGACACAAAAAGTTCAATCGTCCACTCAACAGATTACCTGCTGATGACGCAAAATTTGGCAGTTGGAAGGTGATAATCAGGTATTACGTTTTATTCTACTAAGACTTACGACCAATGTAAGTAAAATATTTTGTAATATTTCAATATTAATAATTTGTGTGTAAATATGGCTGTAACATTCAGGTTAACCTTACTAATCCTTCAAACTTCTTATTTCTCTCTCTCAATTTCTAAATTCTTCATTTCATTAAAGTATGCCTTCCATCTTGGCCTCACATTTTCCTCACTTTTTAATACATTTCCATCCATGTCCTTTTTCTCAATGCCTCTGCTCACCAAAAGACCTTTTCTTCTTCCTTAGTGTCCGATCTCACAAAACTAATCAGAGGCCTATCTTAGCCCTTACTACCTCACTATTCCCCTCGTGCCACATCTTGTATTATAGTGATTAATACATCCCCTTATAATAATGGCTTTCCATTAATGGTTCATTAATGCTAGATAGCTAGTATTATTATTATTTTAATTATTGGAACTTGATATGAATCATCTGGTTTTTCGTATTCATTACAACTTTCTGCTACTCTCTTCTTAACCCGATTCTTTTTCATCAACTTTTGCCTTCTTATTTTGCTAAACGTCCTCATTCCACCACCATTGTCTTCCTTCCTATGTCACCTAGTACCTTCTGTCATGTCTCCTTTATCACTTTTTCCATAGATAACCACTCAACCGACAGTTCTTCACTACCACCCAGAGTCCGCTTCAACTCCTCCCTGAAGTTCACACAGCAGCCCCCCCCCAGCAGCTTCCACCTTTTGATTTTCCAAACTACCTTTGCCCTTTTCCCCTTTTTTTTTTACCACCAGAGTCATCCTAAATACTATGCTGTAGGACATAGTATGTATGTTCTCCCCTTTCAACACCTTGCAGTCTCCACCTCTTTCGGATGACATCTTCTGCTGAAGATGTAGGCCCCTTCCGTGCTCCCATCTCCGCTCTTATATCTCACCTTCTTCTTGAAATTTACCACAGCCATTTCTATACCTTTAACAAAATCTACCACCATCTGTCCTTCCTTGATCCTGTACTTACCAACCTACCTGTCCATCATTTCTTCATATCCACTGTTCCCGTCACCAACATGCCCACTGACTTCTGCTCCAACAACACCTCGCTCAGACCTGGAAAACTCTCCATTACTTCATCCAACTCACTCCAAAAATTCTGTTTATCTTCCAACTCACAATCAACTTGTGAGGCGTAAGCGCTGACAGCGTTCATAATCTCATCTCCAGTTTCTGTCCAACACTCTCTTCACTTCTAGAACTCTCTTCACATACTTCTCCTTCATCACGCCTACCCTATTTCTCCTCCACACCATGATAAAAAAGTTTGAACCCTCCTTCAGTGCCTCTAGCCTTGCCGTGTCCTGGTGTCTCAGACACAAGAGATCTAAGTTCCTTCTCTCCATCATATCAGCTAACTCTCTACCTTTATGTGTCCTCTAGGCAACGAATAAAATTCATATTACCCCCTCCGCAATACTACCTTTCTTAAGTTCTCGCTCTCTCCCTGCATGTTTCCTCCCTCTCCATCTTCTTCTTCTTCTACCATTACAAGTAAAGAATTGGGATTTAATTACATTGGTTAATTAAACTCATAAACAGTGACAGAAGTGGTTTCAATCAATAAACAGAAAGGACTGCTTTACAGATGCAAATTGAGATGTGTTTGAGTTTAATGAGGATTGAAATACATCACAAATTATCTCAGCAAAACTTTTCCATGACTCATAACTAATTAATGTCTCATATTTCATGTTATTTTTTTATATATATTCTCTATATTTTATTAATGTAAATATCGAACCATGAAAATGTATAGGCAAATGTAAGAACTTGAAAATGTATTTTTGTCTATTTTTGGATTTTGTACAAATACAAAACTCCTCAACATGCTTTGAGATTCTGTTGTTTATTGTCATAGATTACATCGAAATCTATATTGATACAGCTTATTTATGTCTTTAAAATCATACCCCAACATACATGTACTGTGGGCGCAATAAAGGGCATTTCTTTTTAGAGCTCTGGAAAGTTTGGGATACAAACAAAGACCATCGTGATATACATCCAACACTAGGGGAAGCTTCAGCTCCAAAATTGTCAGGCCATAATTTCTCAAAGTTTGTCCTATTTCATCCAAATTTCAAACAAATAAATCAAATTGGGATTTGCTACTCACTAATGGGAACTTTTTACAGAAAAACAGACAGACATTTTTTTGGAAATAACATCCTCACTGTTGGTTCGATTCAGACGTAATTTAGTACATATGAATCAACTCCAGGAGATTTATCTTGTGTATGTATTATATTTTACCCTAATAGTTCATATTTTACTCACTAAGGGGAGCTTTTCTATGACTCTTTTTCAGCCATAACTTAATAATAAGTTGGTCTTATTTAGTCCAACTTTGATGAATATTAATTGACTTTAGGAGAGCAGTGCTCCCTCAATTCTATAAGCACATTAAGTGTGCTACTACTGGAACAAATACACTGGACATGGTCTACAGCAACATCAAACAGGGATATAGAGTTAAATCCACTACCATATTCGGGCCACTCCAGTCCAGTTAAGACTGTTAAAACATGGCCTGGAGGTGCCACTCATCAGCTGCAGGTCTGCTTCGAAAGATCAAATTGGGACATTTTGAACACCAGGACCTGGTGGAGTATACCACAATTGACCTGCAGTACATCAAGAACTGCAGGGATGCGGTCACTGTGGACAAGCGTATCCAGGTTTATCCCAACCAGAAATCCTTGATCCCATTTGAGGTGCAGAGCCTGCACCAGACTTGAAAGTCTGGTGATGGGGAAAAATACAGTGCTGTCAGATGTCATTCAAAAAGAAAATTAAAGATCACTTCATTAATAATAAAATAGAAGGCAGGTAGGGCAGGTGGTCCTGCACACCACCACCTAAAAATTCAGAAATCTCACGGCTGCTGACGGTGACACTTTGCTTGCAGAGGAGCTAAATTACTTCTGTACCCGCTATGAGGAGAAATCCCTTCAGGCAGCCATGTCACATTCACCAGCCCACAGGAGCCACATCCTCACGGTGGAGGAACAGGAATTTAGGCGCATACTGACGGAGTTGAACCCCAGGAAGACTGCAGGTCATGATGGCGTCCCTTGACTTCCTCTGAAGGAATGCGCCTACCAGCTCGTGGGGGTCTTCCCAGTCCACTATCCCAAACTGTCTGAAGTTAACCATCACAGTCCCATTGCCAAAAAAGACCACTGTCAGACGCCTGACTGACTGATGTCCGGTGGCACTTACATCTCTCAAAATGAAGTGCTTTGAGAAATTGGTTTGAAGGCATATCATCTCAAACTTACCACCCACACCTGACATACACCACTCTGCCTACAGAGCAAATAGGTCCAACGAGGATGCTGCGGCCACAGCTCTCCACACTCCCCATGAACCTTCTAGAGCAGCGCGGAAGCTACGCTTGATTGCTCTTTGTGAAATTAAGCTTTGCATTCAACACCATTCTCCCCCACAGACTGGTGACCAAACTGACTGACCTGGGATAATCTCACTCCATCCACCTCTGGATTAAGGACTACCTGTCTGAGTGTCCACAGAGGGTCAGAATAGGCCCCCAGATTTCCTCAGCTCTCAGCACTGGCTCTCCACAGGGCAGTGCGCTGAGCCCCCTTCTCTACACCCGGTACACACACGACTGCACCCACACCCACCCCTCAACACCATCCTTTATTATGGTGATGGGGCTTATCTTTGGGGGGCTCTGCATACCGGGACGAGGTGGAGCCGCTGCTGGCATGGTGCACGGATAATAACCTAGTCCTCAACAATTCCAAGACAAAGGAGCCGATCCTAGACTACAGGAGGAACAATACTGACATTCAGCCCCGTGTTCATCAGTGGGGGCCGTGTGGAAAGGGTCTCGGACTTTTGGTTCCTGGTGCTTCCTGAAACTGACCCGGAGTGCTTTCACCACAGTGCTGGTTAAGAAGGCGCAGCAGAGAATCCACTTCCTGAAGATCCTCAGGAAAAACCTTCCCACAAAAAACTTCTTGTGTCCTTCTACCACTGCTCCATACAGAGCATACTGACTTAATGCATCTGTAGCAGAGACAAAAGAACTCCAGTGGGTCATCACCAACGCCTTTAACATCTTCGGTTGCGCACTCCTCCTCCTTGGAAGATCTATACAATTCCCACTGCCTCAAAAAAGCCCATGTGATCATTAAGGACCCTCCCCACCCAGGACATCATTTGTTTGAAGTGCTACCCTCAAGCAGACATTACAGAGCAATAAAAGCACGGACAAACAGATTAGAAAACAGTTTTTGCCCCAGAGCCATAACAGCACTGAATACTGCAAATACTTGATTTTACATATGAAATATACTTTTTGTGCATTATGTTTTAAGTGCACTAACAAGGGAAGGTGCAAACAGAATGTTGGAATGTATTGTGTGTGTGGTTTTATGTTTTCATTTCACACACGAGTCTTAGTTATTATTTTACTTTTTTTTTTACTAGTAGTAATAGTAATAGTAATAGCAGATGAGGACAGTACAATGACAATAAATATATTGAATTGAATTGAATTATATCATATTTTAATGATAATAATAGTTAATGTAAACACTTTTTCGGACACACTTTCACAATTCATCAAGCACAATCAGGGGATTTCTGGACTTTTCGGGGATATACCCTTGCTGTCTGAGAACAGAACAGAAGCATAGGTTTAGTTTAATTAGGACAGACCCAATGCTAGGTGGACAACCGATCTACCAACTGAGCCACCATCACACCCACTTGAACTAGAATAAATTAAAAAAAAACAAGAACTGAGATAAGACCATGAACACAATTACTTATAATTACCAATTATTTATATAATAAATAGTTATTTGTATAACACTTAAAAAAACAACTGTTTAAAGTGCTTTGCAAGCACTTCCCATTTATCCAGGCTTGGGCCCGGCATTAAAAGTACACTGACTTGTGACCCCTTCATTGCTAGGTTCCAAATTCACTTTTCATTGAATTAAACAACGCGGCCATAACTTTACTCCACCTTCTTAATTATTGTGTAGGCCCCATTCTTTTAAATGCACAGAGTTTTGTGATGTCACAGTGTGTCAAATAAGATGCCCTGTGGTGAAACCTGGACACATTGTCAGTGATGTACCCAGTGCTTCGGGTCTTGTCGTTAGACACCTCCACTTGGGCAGCCCAAAAGAGGTAGATCAGCCCCCAACTCGTGTCCAGGTAGCATACTCTGCCACGCGTCACCCCGCTTTAGCCAGAGTCATTGGGAAGACTTCTCAGCAACTTCAAGGAGGTTCCTGACTTTTTTTTTACCTTCGCAGCCCACAGATTCCCAGGAGACCCAGGACCAAGTGAATAGACAGGCCTGACAAGCCCTTACCACCCATTTCAATGGGCTCACAGTGGGACTCCCAGCCCAGTCTCTGACAGTAAGCTACCAGATCTGCGTACTTCACCCTTTTCCACTCACGAGCCTCCTGCAGGTTCTTTCCAAAGGACGGTCTGCTCGATCAAGACCACTTGCTTATAGACTCCCCGGACATTAGGACTATGTCAGGCCTGTGTGTGGTTGGATGCTATTATATCCAGGAACCTCAGCTGTGTCCCTTGGACGATTACGATCTGCCAGTATCGCTGATGCAAGCAGCCCACTCTGGCTCTTTGGTTGGCAGTGGCTCCTTTCCTGCTCAGGCAAAGATGATGTGCTTAGCCTGGCGTTGCTACTTGCTGTGGCTTATCCCTGCCCATTTGGTATTGGCTAATGCCAGGATAACCCGGTAGTGGGTCACCAGTACCTCCCTTATGGGAGGATGCAGCTCCTTCGAATAAGCCCCAGCGTACCCTTCTGCTGGCAGAGCTGGCAGGCAGGTGAGTCAGACAGGCCCCAGATGTACAGGTGAGTGGAATTATGTAATAAATTCGGGAGTAAGTACGTAATAAATCAATGGAATAAAACAATAAAGATGGTGTAGCCCAACTGCGTTTTCTGTGGTAGTTGTTAAAAATGTAACAACTGCCATGAAATGTCAAATGATATATTTGTTAATGAAATCCTTAATTTTACCCTGCATGATATTTTTTGTAAATCAGTCTGTCATGTTGGAAATGTTGATATGTCAATGACAACAAAAATTTTTGGCAAATGCTGTTCAGCTTTCTGTGACTGTAAGACGATGGTCACCGTACTCTTTTTCTCTGCAGTGGTGTTAGTGACCGACTGCATTTTTTCTGGAACTTCCTCAGTTGGCAGGTTTACATGGACACTTTTCTTCTTTCAGAATGAAATCATTCCCAAAGAATATTCCTGTTTGACTGTTTACATGAGCAGTGATCTAATCAGCAATGGTGTAGCCAGGCTGACTGACAGTCAGAGTTCTATTGAGCCCCGTATTCCTAGAACCCTTAGTAGCGATGACTTCATGAGTTTCTTTAATGACAAAATTATAAGTATTAGGAACAAGATCCATAACCTCCGGCCTTCAATTGGCTCAAGTTTAAACCCCAGGACTATGTGCTTGGAAACAACAGATAGACTTGGAGCAGACCTACACCGCTTTATTCCCATTGATCAGAAACAATTAACTTCCCTTATTTCCTTATCCAAAACAACAACCTGTCTCCTAGACCCTATCCCAACTAGTCTACTTAAAGAAAGTTTACCCTTAGTCAGCAACTGTCTATTAGAAACCATCAATCTATCGTTAAATTCAGGCTACGTACCAAAGTCCTTTAAAAAAGCTATAATCGAACCGCTGCTTAAAAAGCCGAATCTTGATCCAGAGGCTCTAGCAAATTATAGGCTGATATCTGACCTTCCTTTCCTCTCTAAAATCTTAGAGAAAGTGGTGGCCGAACAATTGTGTGATTTTCTTTGAGGATTTCCAATCAGGTTTTAGAGTTTACCCTAGTACAAAAACAGCACTGGTCAAAGTTACGAATGACCTTTTAATGGCATCTGATGAGGGACTGGCCTCTGTGCTGGTCTTGTTGGATCTTAGTGCTGCATTTGATACTATTGACCACCAAATTCTAATACAAAGACCTGAAAACCTAATTGGCATCAAAGACACTGCATTAAATTGGTTTAAGTCTTATTTATGTGACAGATCTCAGTATGTGTCTGTTAACAATGAATCCTCCATGCATAGTAAAGTCACCCACGGAGTTCCCCAGGGATCTGTGCTTGGGCCAATATTATTCACATTATATTTGCTCCCTTTTAGCAACATTACCAGGGAAACACTCCATAAACTTTCACTGTTTTGCTGATGACACACAATTGTACTTATCAATGAAACCAGGTGAATCTAATCACTTATCCAACTTAGAGGCGTGTCTCAAAGACATTAAGACTTGGATGACCTGCAACCTTTTATGATTAAATTCAGATAAAACTGAAGTTAATCTGCTGGGACCCAAGCACCATAGAAACGATTTATCTGATGATATATCTACTCTGGATGGTATGACCTCGGCCTCCAGCACCACTGTGAGGAACCTGGGAGTTATCTTTGATCAGGATAGGACCTTTGACTCTCACATAAAACAGATTTCTAGGACTGCCTTTTTTTCATTTGCGCAATATTTCTAAATACGACACATTCTGTCACAAAAAGATACAGAGAAGTTAGTTCATGCTATTGTTACTTCCAGGCTGGATTACTGTAATGCCCTACTAGCAGGTAGTCCCAATAATAAGCTCCTCCAGCTGATCCAGAACGCTGCTGCACCATTGCTGACCAGAACCAGGTTAAGAGAACATATCTCTCCTGTATTAGCCTCCCTTCATTGGCTCCCAGTAAAATCCAGAATCGAATTCAAAATCCTTCTTCTCACTTACAAAGCCCTTAACGGTCAGGCACTAACATATCTGAAGGAGTTCATAGTTCCATATTGTCCAATCAGAACTCTGCGCTCCCAGCATGCAGGGCTACTGGTAGTCCCTAGAGTCTCCATAAGTAGAATAGCCAGAGCCTTCAGCTATCAGGCACCTCTCCTGTGGAACCATCTTCCAATCTGGGTTTGGGGGGCAGAGACCCTCTCTACATTTAAAAGTAGGCGTAAAACTTTCCTTTATGATAAAGTTCATAATTAGTGAAATTAGTGAAGAAACAGCTTGATAATAAGTTAGGTATACTCCTTTAGCTGACTGGAGACATAAGGGAGGTAGGGACAGAGGAAGGCGTCGTCTGTACCTCTGAGTGGTTTTACTCTGAGTAACGTTACATCATTGCGATGTTAGCAAACATCGAGTTATTAGTGAGGCTGTTTCGTGTGGTAAATTCCCCAGAAATGTTAAGTTAATATCAACATCATCCGACATAATGTTAAAAGCAGAAACTCATCACAAGCTTTTATTCCGAACAACCCAGGTCCCAGACTTTCAGAGTTTTACCTCCTTCTCAATTACTGAATGTGATGAAAAAGTGAATGTTTATATGGAGCAGTTGCATTTCTGAAAGTCATTCCAAAAGAAAGGACTTAAGACTACATACACCCTGGCAAAGGAATTCAATTCTAATTTAATTAGAATCTAATCTAAGTTCTAATTTGTCTATATTTCTAATTTGTCTATATGTTGTCCTGTGAGCTGTGTTATGTCATTTATGTGCGGGTGCTTGTAGGTATGCTGTTTGGATGTATTGTGCTACTCTATGCGCCTTTTAATTACCCCTTGGGGACAAAACATATTTTCAGAATTACGCTGTCCATGTAAAGTCTTGGAGTGATGACTCGGTCTAGGCACTTTGTATTGAAGGGGCTCCTATGAGTGATGATCTCTCTTCATCAGTCTGAAAGGCAAACCACTGGCCATTGTTTTGCAAACAATAACACCACCACAAATCCAGTGTACGGCACTTGAAAAAGACAAGGCAATGGTGCTCAAATGACATGCATAAATCTTCTCAACAGTGACAGCCATTCAGAGTCTTACATGTTATGCTACTTAATGTTGTCAACAGATTTTCTGTTGACATGCTGCCGATAGTATGCTGAAAGGGGTAATATAATACACAAGGCCCTAAAACTTGGTGTACTGACTTTAGACTTCATTGTACAAAAGTGTATATTCCTTTCCACAACACTGTACATGTCATACCACATATCATACAACAACTAACATTACCAACCCTACAAGAAACCAGTGGTCATAAAACCTTGTGCTGCAACAGTTAAGACTGTGAGAATCAGTCTGTTCCCAGTGTGTCTGATATCCTGAGCTATTAAGCTATAAATACAATGCATTGGTATTGAATTATCTTTCCAACAGTATTGGTTGTGTGTGACTTTGGCTCGGTTGGTAGCATCTAACATGGTAAAAAGGAAGATGGAGCTTTACAGAGATCTGACTGAATAATGCTGTGGTCCAGCAGTAGGAGGAAATGTAGAGTCCTCTGCGCAAGTGTTTGATTTGTCATTGGTGGCCCCCGTTTTGCATGTCATTGATGTGCTGTTTGAACTAAATCTATTATCCAGTGAGCAGTATTTGAAGCTGTAAACTTTTTCAACTGTTTATAAATGATAATAGGCTGCAAGGTAAATATAATAAAACAAAGTCTAATCTGTATATATTAAGGAAGTGCTGTTCTTTTTACAGATACATATCAAGTGTGTATCCTATTTAAAGTGGATGAATGGAGTGTATAAATCTGTTTTTCTACACTGTTAGCAAGAATGTGTCAATATCAACACAATCTGTGTTGGGTTTCGACACATCAATGAGTTGAATTTCGGGCAACACGTTATGTTAATTGTGACAGATTTAATGTATCAATATATTCACACAGTGACTGTCACATTTATGTGTTGATATATAAAATATTAACGTTCATGTGTTGCTCAAAATTACACAGTGAACAACACAAGAATGTGTTACTCTATATAGATGGTTTAATACAATGAAAAATAAAAATGCCATTTGGAATTATTCTAAATATAATATTTATTTAGATTATCTTAAACATTTTAATATATTTCATCAACATTTATTTGACTTATCCCATGAAATTCTTTATCTAAGGTTAAGACATTTAGTAAACATTTCATGTTGAAAATCTTAAGAGATTGATGAATTGAGATTGTATGAGTTACTTCTTCATAGTACCTACAGTAGATTGCGGTTGAAAATATCGCTCTTCCCAAACCAACCAGACTCTTGCTGATCTACTGCTTGATTTGTTAGTTGATGTTCAGATTCACTGAACACAAAAGTAACACAAAAATACAAATTAACCGATCTTGGCAGCAGTAGACCTGCAACTCTGTTCTGTGAGGTAAAATGGGTTTTCTTTGAGAAGTTTGATTGCATTGTATTTGGTGGTGTCCTGTTGGTAAAGGTGTCACAGAAAGCGAAGCAGCACAAATATTCTAAATAAAGTGCAAGTTTAAACTGAGACTTTAAGGGTGCTTAAAATATATTTTACTGCTGGCTGTCCACAGCGGTACATTAATCTTCCTATTCCTGTATTCTGAACATAGCGTGTGCCGAAAAATTGACTGAAAAACTTGAAAAATTATTTATAAAATCCCCAACAACTTTGTGTTCAGACATTAAACTTTTAACCATGCTCACTATGACATGGATGGATTGAGAATCTACACTGACATTCTTAACTCTTATCATTTACATATTTACAAAACATAGAATATAGGGCTGATATATGATGCCGGCGAAGTTTCCTGATCTCACCAGGAACTGGCTTTTTACATATTGGGCAACTGTAGACACTGAGTTAAGTCTGGCAAGCTTCAGGCTTCGGCCTATCAGCTCCAACACTTTGGGTCGTCTCACAGTCTTTTACACTGGCAAATCATAGATATGTTTGAAAAAGATGAAAACTGAAGCAATTTCTGAAGCATAAGCAACATAGAATACCCAATAAACTTGAACATCTCATCCATGGCACAGGTCAAGTTGTCATCATACAGTGGATTGGTGACCTTTTAATTTCTGGCAACAATTACAAACTGGCGTGCTTGGCTGGTCAGATGGCCAATGCCCAGGAGCTGTGGCCCCAAAAGGATCCCTCATTGCTGTTACAATGGGAGGGATGATGGTCCCATGCTGGAGGAAAGAAAACCACAAACACTTCTTTAACAGTGCATCGACTTTAAAACATTCCAAATATTTAATGTGCTTTATAACAGTAAATCACTTTTGAAAGGTCAGGCAAAAATCAAGGGGTGGACATCACATGTCTGTTAGACAATGCATCCTTGCATTTATGAGGAGACATGTTTTAGAAAGATCCTTAAGAGTTTAAAAAGGAATTCCACTGATATGAACACGTTTATAATTCTGCAAAAGCAGACACATCCTAAAATTAGTTTCCTTGGCAAAAACTAATTTTACTTCCGAACTTGGAAGTTGCCTGTCTACTGCCATCTCAATTTGTTAGTTTTTGATATTGCTTGACTTCACCGTTTTAAAAGATAACCAAATTTCCGCAGTAAGACTAACTAACCTAATGGAAGCAGAGATAGACCATCCACCCCCATGTTCTGAGGTGAAATTAGATTTTGCCAAGGAGTATGGCTGGTTTGGGGAGAGAAATGGATTATATAATTGCGGGTTTCTATCAGAAAAGCAAAGTAAAGCAGTGAAAACATAAAAAATATAGCGTAAACTATAACTGATACATTTTTTTTTGGCCAAAATACATTTTGCTGCTGATGTTGTCCACAGCAGTACATTTGTTAGTTTCCTACACCTGTACTCCTGCTGCTTCTATAAGCAGGAGTACTGGTGGGATTGTGCTGACCCCAATCTGTCATAGGCGATACACCAACTATGGAGAAGTACCTCATACAACCACACTGCAATAAACATGAATATCCCTTTAAGCACACAAACCCAAATACATACATGTACAAATCCAGTAGGTATGACATAGCCTACTTCACACTGCATCAGCTTGCCGCTGCACCCTTTCCTAAAGCTGTTGGTGGAGAACCTCCAGCATACTGTGGCCCAGCTGATCTATTTGAAAAGCACAAGCAAATGCTTTTGTAAAATCATGAGATTTTGGACAGAAACTAGGGGAGCAAATTATTCATAAAATGAAAACCGTTTACAATCATTCTGTTCTCCAGTCTGATTTTAAGGAAGACAAAAGTCCTTTCTCAAAAACGGCAATATGCTTCAGTTTGGGAAAATTAGTAGACTCCCACCTCCGGATTATCATCATTTTTTCCCCCTCGAACACTCTTCCAATCTCTATATCTACCTTATATAGGAAATAGCAATCACAAGTACTTGTGTTACTTGGACCTAAAAGCACTAATTTCATGTTAGCTTGACCAAGAAGGAAAAGAAAACGTTGAAAAGAAAGCTCATAACAATGAATACTTTGGATAAATACTCAAAGTCTTACCAGGTTCTGAATGTCTATGAAATGAGGGCACTGTTGGACAATGTCTGCAACTGAAAGTGACTGGGTGCTGATTCAATTTCTGCGATGGCTAAAAGTCTTCTCCATTGCAGTCTTGAACAGGCCCATGTTCTCGGGTGAGGGCTTCATTCTTTTGATGGTCTTTATCCGCTGAAGGCGGAGCTGCTGATTCTGCACAAGGAAACTTCCTCTTCTGGGAGCGCCGCTTGCCCTCTTCTAGGTTCCGTCTCATAGCTTAATTTCTATGAATCCTTAATGGGATACAGGATCATATTCGTACATCCTGTTTTCAAAAAAAAAAAAAAAAAGGACTACATTTAACGGTAGATTCTATTATTCCATTTTACTGTGTATATTACATATTTCAATCAAATGAGAAATTTAAAATGTTAGCAGCGTAGTGAAAATAAAGTATTGTATATTGTACTTTTATTATACTTACAAATCCCTCCGCCACTCCAGAAAACATCACTTTCAGTGAAAGGAAGAGTGTTTTTTTCTCTGCTGCGGAAGGATAACTGTGGAGCAAACCAAACGATTCAATGGCAAGCTCTTAACAAATACATTCAGTATTTTATGCAGTTAGGATATCATCCTATGGAGCGGAAGTTGCATCTGCATCACAGAACAAAAAGTTCTAATCAAGAACAAAAAAATTATTATCTACAACTTACAATGCCTGTTTCTCCAAATGGGCACGGACGCTTCATTTGACAAGCTTATTTCTCCTGCTTGTAGACAGGGTGCCTTGTCTGCTGATGTTCAGTCAGGATATCTGGAGCCTTCTTTTCAAAAAAAGATTTGAGCTGCTCAACCAGGTTCTTCTGTAAATTACACGAACAATTATACCCCTCAGTAACTTGGTGACAAAATTATCTTTTCCAAGCACAAACATTAAATAGTAATGTAAAAACAGGTGTTACCATTGATACCAAGTAACTTTCTGTTTCATTCAGGTCAAACAATCATGGTGTAGCTATTAAACATTACTTAACATTAACATTAAACAATATTAAACAGGCTACAGCATAGGAAAAAGTAAGAAGTTTCAATACAAAATATAAGGACAAACTCAATTTTAACTGTAAATTTTTTGACATTAATCTTTAGATATTTGGAAAATAATTAATTTTTAGAATAGGCCCTTTTGACATTGCAGGGTAAACAGACAATAGCAGCAACATTAATTATGGTACTGTTCCATTTAGATGTGTCACAGTTATACCAGTAAGAGGATGCCCACTGCCAGCATCCTGACATAATGTGATGGGACCATTATAAATATTATTAATTACACTTGGTGCTGTGATGAATAAAAATGGTTGCTGTGAAAAAAGCCTATTTACTTTACCATCTATTGGTGCAACAATTGTGCTTTGAGCTAGAATGGAATATGTCTTGTGTCTTTGACACTCAAGTCCCATATTAGTAGACATTTAAAAATTCTCAAAATTATAACTTAATTTAGAATCCACTGTAGTTCTTTCAATTAACATTGAAACTTATCTCTTTAAAGAAAAAAAAAAGAGCCTGGCATACATGTACTGTATTATCATTTTACATTTTGGTATGTAATTATCAAACTGTAACAAAAAACGTAAAATAAACAAATGAAAATAGTACGTGTATTCTATAAAATAAGTCAGCAAACCCTCTGGCCTGACAAGCATTTCTCTAAGCATTGCCAATGACAACAACCTATCCAGGCTAACATGAATGAACACCTGCGTGGGAGGGCACCCTTAAAAATAAGATTACATATTTTCGAAAGCACTGGAGTTTTATCACAACATTTCCATTTTACTAAGATAATTATTTCCTAAGCTCACTTACTTATTTTAGTAAATAATCATAACCAATAACTTGGTTGACACGGTTGCATGGTTCATCTTGAAATAACTGGTAAAACCGCCAAAACCAAGACGTGGCATCTCTAGCTTCTGCATTGTCGACACCGACTAAAGACAAATGAGATTGTAAACGTTAACACGATTGGCTTAAAGATGCAGGAAAAATCAATGATCATTTTAATAGATTTCATTTGTCACTGTGACTTTGTAGTAGCACAATCTAATTTAATACTTATAAAGCAATATGTTCTTTTATCTACTATAAGCTATTGTTGCTGTTTAGCTAAACAGCAAACATAATCAATACATATTAATATGAAGTCCTGTTATCGATATGGCCTAAATGACTTGGCTACATTTATCTTAGCAACTAGCTATGTTAAGTTACTATACTAAATATATAAATAACATGTCCCCAAGTGTCACTGCTATTCTCCGCATATTAAGTTCACAGGAAAACAGCAAGCCATCTTGCCAGCTAGGCAACAACCAAGCCTTAAGGTGCAAAGAAACGTTATCATTATGGATTTCTGTTTGTCCGACGTGACTCGACATTATTTAGACAGCTACATGTTAGCAGCACAAAAAATAGCGTCATCCCTGCTTTTCCTGTATCGTAAGTCTGATTGAAAAGCGCAAGCCATTTAGCCAGCGAGCTAACATAATTACTGCATTACCGTGAAGTCCCGTTACCGTAATGGCTTTCTGTCAGCTCGACATGACATGACGTTGGCTAGATAGATATTCTAAGAAACCGTGTTAGCCAAGAAATGACCGGGTTCAGGCTCCCCGCTACGCGTAACGTAGAAGTTTGAATGAAGAACCAGGCCGAGGTACCAGATAGCTGCCAGAAACCTGGGCCAAAACTAGCAGTGCAGTTCTAATCGTGTAGTATTTCAGTCAACAGTCTCAAAATAATCTGTTGAACAATGACCGCAGTTGGGCCGTTACACTAGAACCTTTATTTAAGCGTTCTTTCTCAAACTTAGGCTGAAGGGTAGGGGTGGGCGGATCGATTTAAATATCGATAGTATCGATACTAACGTTGGTATTGGGTATTGATCGATACTTGTGTGATGAGATCGATTCTTAAGTTTTAGTTTATCTTCTGTAGAACTCCAGGCATTCACAGAGCGGCCGTACAACACCGCTCTTCTCTCTCTTCACTCATGCTCAATTAGCCCCTCCCCTTTCCTCCGCTCCCCGGCCTCCACTGCTTCACTCATTCACTCACTGCCTGTGGCTGCATGATGGCAGAGCGGAATCTTCTCCAAGGCAGGTCAGTTAGTAAGTGAGAGGAGAAGTTCTATAAAAGGGAAAAATGTAAACATGTTATTGTTTCTGAACAAAAACCTATAAAGCTGTAGCTCTCAACAAGGGGACAGGTCCCAAAATGGGACCCTCATGGGATAATTTCTAGGACACAGGAGGGCAAAAAGAGAGAGAGCCAGTAGGAGTATTTTCTTTTGTTTATATTTGCACAACTTAATGAGTACATTTAAGAGTTAATTAAGACATTTAGAGTTTGTTAATTTCAAATGCAGATTACCACCCCAAAAGGGAAATTCCAGTTTTAAGTTTTCTATAGACTACATCATGTCAAAAGATGATGCTTAGATTTTATACTTATCGGGTCCCAATAAGCCCAAATATTAAAGAGAAATTAAAAATGCATACCAAAAAAGAGCTCGGGTCTGAGAAGGTTAAGTTTTACAGCGACACTGTAGGGTTTTGACATAACTGCTCCGGATAGTCGTGTTGATCCAGGGTCAGTCGTATCTCAATTTGCACAGGACGGACAGCAGTCTTTGTCATCGTCATGTACTGGATTTTATTTTCATAATGGTGCGAAATGTGAGATTGTTTGCATTGTGTTTGTACAGGCTGGAGTTCCTTCGACTGTCATCCCGGCTGACAGTCACCAACCATCTACACAAGATCCTCCAGCTGAGTGCTGTTCCAAGTGCTCTTTGAAACAAGCAGCACCACCCCAAAAAATAAATACTTTCAGTCTTTGGTTTGTTTAAAAGTATAACGTGTGAACGAAACCTATCGGAAAAATTCTTGAAATTGAAAGAATTTAGAAAATCTGCATGCTTACAAATACATTCATTGCCACAGCATTATACAGAAAAGGGTATACAACTTGTTTGAAGGAAATCTGGTGTGAGTATCAATTGATAGATTACTGCAGAAAAACATTAAGCCTGATTTAGATGGCCATTAATAGTTAATAGTAGTCCATAAAAATGTCAAATCTAGTAAAAATGTTTCTCTTCTCATCATTGACCAACATCACAAACTGGCACAGTCTTTTTCTTGCTATTTCCAATTTGGCAAGGGCAAGTTTTAATTCTTCTAAACAATATTTCTACCAGACACAACAAAACCAAAAAAGTTTAACAGTCTTCTGGGGAATCAAGTCCACCACTTTTTATTATTTGGTTTTATACTTTAGTTGCATTAGTAATTCTTTAGCCCTAACAGTATTTTCATGACAGATTTATGGTGATTCAGCATTAAGTTCTGCATTCCACTGGGAAATTAAAGTTTGCATTAATTTAGGATTCCTTATATATCCAATAGTCCAACAAGAGTTTCCTTCAAAATGTTCTTCAAATGTTAAATGATGAAGGCAATTTTATAGTAAGCACTGAAAAAGAAGATACTTGATTCTAAATGAGGCATCAAGTTAGCTATAAATAAACTAAAAGAACCAAGACTGTTTTGTGCCATAACTCATATTAGAAGCATAGTAGGATCATTTAATGAGGAATGATTACAGGAAACAATAACTGTTTCAGTGTACAGTGGTGAGAAAAAGTACAGATGTCCTGTTTTTTTTTGTCATAATAAATCATAATAAATTGTGCAAGAGCTTCAAACACAATTTAACAAAACAGAGGCAACCTAAACAAGCACAAAACAATTTTTAAAATGATAATTTGATTTATTGAAAAAAAAGTAGTAACAATGTAGCCTGTGTGAAAAAGCATTTGACTTGGAAACTAAATTCAAACACCCACAAACTGCATTGATTGCGCTGAACTAGAAACACCAAGGCCCGATAACTACCAGCCCGGATCCAATTAAATTATCACATAAAAATAACTTTTTCAGAAGCATAGAATTGTCTTGTAGGTCTCCGAGTATCACTATGCAAAATCAAAATTAAGGACATGATGAGGAAGAAGATGACTGAAACATCAGTCTGGGTACTACAAACTACAGAGGTATTTTTAATCATTTGGGGCCTCAGAGATAAAGATTGAGACACATTATGTACAAATGAGGATGAGTCAGAACAGTAGTGAAGCTTTACTGCAGCTTTTCACACAATCTTTACTTTATGAAGGCAACATCAGGGATTTTGCCTTCACTCTGGAAAGACAGAGGAAATACAATTTAATAATTTGTAGTCATTCAATAATTGTACAGTTATGGAAATGCAGAATCCTGAAATAATTTGTACCTTTAACTGGGTGAAAATCTGTGCTGCACGGTTGAAATCCCAATTGTTGTCTTGTAGGCACCTGTGACAGAAAATATATATTCAGAAATTCTTATTTAGGCGAAAAGCTGGTCATATATAACCGCCAACCCAACATCTGCAAAAGCAAGACTTACTTTTGGGACCATTCGAGGTTCATGCAAGACGTCTGTGAGAATGCTGTGAGCATCTCCTGATGTGGTGCAGTGAGAGTGGGGACAGGGCTTGAGGATGGAGTTGGGGCAGGAGCGACAAAGGCTCGGCGGATTTCCTCTGTTGTGGCCATCCGAATGAAAATCTGGTCATTCACTATGCACAAACTGTGGCCCAGCAGGTAACCGGTAGAAAGAAAAATAAGAATTTTCAGAAGAATTTCAGAAAGAAATTGCTTAATCTTAAAGTTTAGCTAGGTTAAAAATTTTCTTCATCCAGCACTGCCAGTTTACCTTTGCAAAGGAATTTAAAGCACCAGAGTCATTGTGCAATCGGGTAAACGATAGGAGGGGGTAATGAGATAAAAATGATTTTGACCTGGTGAAATTATTGACATTAATTATTTGTAAAGGGCCACTGCTTCAACCCACCCTCAAGATTGGTTACAGTATTCTCGCTTTGTTCATTTTCAGAAGGCAGAAAACTGTTGCCACTTGCATATAGACTGCAGCAATGCACAAAATACATTTACATTGGCAGGTCCGTCAGGGACATGAAAGAATGTCTCCAGCACCTTTTTTAATTAGAGTGGATAAAACCTCTGGCGTAGTGACATAGTATAGCCTGATGGATCAACCTTGGACCCATCAAGTCCCCCTATTTTATGATGCAGGAGCTCCCCACTCTTTACGTCATAGGACTACAGCAAGGAGCACTATCAGTTTATTGAGCTTAATGGCCATGCGGCAGTTAGGATACCCTCTTCTGCTTCTCCTTGTGCCTACTTGCACTATCTACCAACTCAATCTTGAATATAAAGAAAAAGAACAAGACTTATTCCTGAGTGAGACTCTGCAAGTCAGTATGTCTGCTCAGTTACATTGATAGTCTTAGTTCTCACTGGCAGAGATTAGCTTTTTTAGTGGACGTTCTTTGATTGTGCAAAACTGCTCCAAAGAATTAAATTGTTGTTTGGTTAGCAGTTGTCAAGATCAGTGCTCTAGACTCATTTCAAGTTTTCCCCAGCAGGTCACTTCCATGGAGAAGACAAAGGAAGTTAGACAGACATAGAGAGTAAGTAAGAGAAAGATACACCATTGATTTAAAAAATGAGGAAAATATTTAGACCATTTAATAAGCTGTGCTATTCCCCCCTCCTTAGAACAAAAGTGAAAAGACAATAGAAGATGACAAACATTTGGGAGCTCATTAAACCTACCCAGTAGTCCCTACCGGGACTGTGACAAACACACGAGAGAAGGCCATGGTGGACTCTCTGGATTTACCATCAACTGCAACTAAAAAATGGACATGGCATTAATTGGTCACAATCAACATTAATAATAACATTTCACATATCATTATTGTAGCAAATTATTGGATCAAATTCAAATGTATGATTACTAAAGAACTCACCTTCTTTGAAGACTCCGCTAACTGTGAATGATAGTAGTGTGTTCTGTAAATGGGGGAAAGTTGAGTTAACAGCATGATGTTTAGTAAGAAGAAAGGGCAAATTGACAAGTGTTTTCTGACACGACAAACATTAACTCACTGTGTAGGTGTTTACATCAACAGTAAAGGAGGCAATATCATGCTGGGTTTTGGGCAACTCGTTGAGAAAAGCCACCACGTTCAGCCGTGTATGTTTTAGAAGCCGAAATCGTATCGCTAAAGGCAGGAAGATTCAGAGAGGAAAACATAAGGTCAAATCTATCATTGAATAAATATGCAGTTTCAACAACTTGGACAAGTCAACGGCTAGATAGTTAAACTCACTGGAATCTTTGAGCCTCTTGAGATTTCGACTGTCTTTATGATATTCTCCCAGACTGCTTCTAAAATTAGGAATTGAAGGGCAAAATTAATCAAATGAATACTACTGACTTTGACGGAATATTACCAAGAGCAAGATTAGGCAAAAATAGCAAAGACAAAGTGGAGCTTTAAATAATTTACTCAAATGTCAAACAGTGGAAGATTGTGGTACAGTCTTACCTTGAAGGGTTCTGGGTGGAGTAAGGTGTTGTGAGGGATAATGATGCTCCATCATGGTAGGCATCCAGGAGTGGTTGTCTGTTTCCTGAGTCATATATACTGTAATACCTGAAAAATGGCAGATTGGGTTAGTTTTCTTTTGTTTGGTAAGTGGAACTGAAGTCGTATTAAAACTAGGATAAAGCCGAACCCAGGGAAACAGCTAAAGTTCAACTCCATTATGAGAAGGTTTCTCACATAAAACTTACTGTTGCAAGAACCGAAGGATGAGATCCTTGATGTCATCTGAGCCAAAACAGCTACCCTAGATTAATTGAAAAACAAACAAAAATTACATTACTGGCGACAAATACTGTTTCAGAATTTCGTTTGAAGGAAAAGAACCTGCTAGAATACAATTTTAAAATGAATTGATAGAAGAATATGAATCCAGTGGAGTTTGTACAAAGTGTAATATGGACCAGAATAATCAGATATCAGTGTTTACAATCAGGATAACCTGGCAAAAGGTGCCTTTCATTGGCGAATGACAGTTAGAAAGAATAATGTCTGTCAATTGCAATTATTATTTGCAAACCATAGAATTGTTTATATTACAAAAAACGCTCGAATTCCAAATATGTCCGAAAACTCAAGTATATGGGAGCTAAGTAGTTATAGTTTTATGAAAGAATACTGAACAGTTGAGTTTATCCCCCAGAAACTTGTACCGTAAAAACAGAAAATACAAACAAAAGTCCCTAGACAGCAAAAAACAAAACAAACAACTGTCATGTGTTGAATAGTTTGGTGAAAAAATATTGATCAGAACATCCAACGTTATGCTACGGAAATTAAACTTGATGGAGCGAAAAAACCTATATACTATACTTATATATCCATCTCCTTGTACTGTTCATTTCGGGCATGAGATAAACCAATAACCTTGCAAGGCGGGATAGTGGTGGGAGTTTCAACATCAAATCCAATGGGTGGGGGCAGGTCATTTCCATCCTGAAAAGAAAGAAAAAATTAAGGTACATGATTTGAGTGCATCTAGATACTGAAGAAATAGTAACAAGAAAGCCCTATAGACACTGATGAAGACTCTAGAGGGTTGGCAACACACTGCTACCGTATTAGAAATTAAAAAAGAAACCGATATTTAGTGCCATAGATGCAAACTATGGAATATCTACTTCAGGTCGGTGTGATTAAACCTATGTACGTATGTACATTAATAACTACCTATAAATGTACTTTCTATTTAAAATTTCTACTTGTTGGAGCTGCTGCAATGACTGAATTTCCCCTTTGGGAATTAATTAAGTCTGACATTTTTAACTTACGAGTTTCAGAAGACGCGGAAACCTCTGCCGGACAGCACTGGTACAGGAACAAAAAGAAGGTCATCAGGAACCACCAAGAAAACATAAATCATGCTCATCACAAGAGATAGTAGTTGTCACACATGCTTGCTCTATTAATGTTAATTTGTACCTTTCAATTCATGTAATTTTAAAACGCGAAGAAAATGAAGATGAATACAATCAAGTATAGGACCAGAAATGCTCATAATGTAATAAGTATAACCAATGCAGAGGTTTAAACCCACAAACAGATATGCACAAAGATCTTTCTGTTTAAAGCTGTAACTTCAACTATTTTCGCTCCCCAAATTGTACTTACCAGCAGTCATACTCACCCTCTCCCCCAATATGGAGATATACACTGATCTGACATGGGGAAGCAATGTAACTCGGAAACCGGCAAACACTTACATATAGGCACGGATCACATTTCAGTGTGATCGGTGCATTTAAACTGAAATGTTTGTATCAACAATCAGAATCAGCAAAAAAGAAAACCTGAGATTTGAGTGAAAAAAAAGGGGACAGCTGACCTCAAAGTAAACTGCACCCAGCAGTCTCTCCACTCATCTTAAAGCCTTGCCCGATTCAAAAAGAAAGCAATGACCAGTCATCGCAACCATCATCCCTAAGGAGAGGGTGTGTGCACTTGCAATGACTACACATCATTGTGTATTTATCTTCTTGTGAGTTAAGACCCAACCCTCAAGTTAAAGAGGGAATGGGGAAATAGTTAGACTGATGATTTTCTACTCTCTGCTAATCGATCGAACATTTTGTACTTGTCACAGCAATCACAAACTGGAAGAGGCGCGAGTTTTCACTGTTTCAACCTACTTATGTCAGGTGAAACAGAACTCTATTTTCCATGTCAGTACATATTTCCACAAGAAGTTAGTTAATAGTACTTTTTCTTCATATCCTTGACTGAAGAGCAGATTTAAGCCAAAGAGATGTAAATTAGTGGACGAGAGACTGGTTCTCTCTTTGGCTCATCATTAGTCATTGATAAATGCCTGTATCCTCCTCTACCTTGGCCCACAGGCATGTCCTCTGAAGTGAAGTCCCATCTTCAAAAGTTCTTGTCCAGGTCTCAGTGTATCAGAGCTCTCAGGGACTGAGGCTGAGTAATCGTGACTGTGCCTGCCTTAGGTTGTCCCGGGTTTTAAAGGTGGGATCTTACCCGTCATGGGCTATCCAGCCTTCCATACACGCCCCGTACCGGTGGCCGAGTGGGCAAGGGTGCTACGAGGGGAGAGGACTGTTTCATCCAAACCTTTGTCAAGTCAACTTTGAAGTTCTTTCTTTCAACCTGCACTGTTTTACTGTATTGCTCAAGAAACTGATTCGATTTCAGGTCTTTCTCAAGCTGTTTACAGTGAACTGTGTTAGGTTTATTTGTTGATCGTTTTCTTTCGAAGAAGAGCTTCCTTTCATGGCTGTATTCGATCAGCAGAATGACAATGTTTTACACCAGCTACTGGAACAAGTAATCAAGATGTCAGTGGGAGAGTGTTGGGTACAGCATCACTGAGAGCCATAAAAAAACAAACCTTAAAAAGGATGTCCTGCAGATGAGCCGAACAACAGGCAGAGAGAAGATGACATTTAAAAATTATGATTTAAATAGAAGCCGAGAAGAAAAATGTGGAACTCCATTGTGGGCAGATGTCCTCTCAGCATGATTGGGAGTAAGAAATGTTTAGTTTGCAGTGTGAAAAGGAAATGTTATTAAGTGTGAAGAACAATAATATGACCAGACTACAAAGTTATCTGCATGCCCCTTTTCTCCCTTTCTACCTCTTTTACAATGAGGGTACATATGCACAACACAAATGCAGGGTATCAATGGTGAATGCAAATTAACTCTGAATAAAGTTCATTGTTGACTGCTGGAGAAGTGGCATACAGGCATCTTAAAGCACACTCTTGCAGATACCTGGAAAATTCTCCATGTTATGTGTTAATATTGCTGTGTCCTCTCCATAAAATCTTTTCACTTCCTGCCCAAACATCACAGACTGACCTGATGTATGAGGCCTGATCCTTGAAGAAGTCACACAGAGGGTTCTTGTTAAGCCACAGCTCCACCAGCTTCAGACCTTTTAACTTGTCCAGCTCTCGGTCTGACTTAAGCTGGAAAACAACACAAACACAGAGGGAGGTAAGAAGATGATCAAACTATAAATTAGGGCAAGGGTCCAATTTACGCCAGGTTTATTATTCTGTTGATAAACTGAACAGCCAGTTTTACCTCATTGTTGGAAAGATTGAGGGTCTTCAGATGAGGAACCTTGGAAACCAACTGAGCGAGTTCATCCAGTTTGTGAATGCGGTTGTTACTGACGTTCAAACAGGTTAGCTGAAAAGAGTCCAGAAAAACAACCACAGACATTTACTTAAGTGCAAGCCCAGCTATTTTTGTACAAACAGACTAGTAAAAGAAGAATTATTGGTTCAATTTTTTTACTCAAGTAAAAGTGAAAAAGTACAATGTCTGGAACGTACTCAAGGGCTAAGAGTAAAAATAGAGATGAGTAGTAATTTTATTTGAATATTTGAGTTGTCATTAAACGACAGAAAAATAAATCTGAAGGCATAATCTTTTACAGAGACTGGATATTTGGGTTGACAAATAAATTTGCAGAATTATTTTCCCGTTGTCTTGAGATTTAAACAGGTTATTAAATTATCAGTTTACTTTACTTATATACATTTGACATTCAAGGAAAAAGTCCATAATCTCCAGAGCATTGCAGCCAAAAAGAAACAGCCCCGCACTATAATGAAAAAGGTATCACGCCGTAATAGTAGACAGTTAGCACAGTCAACAATGAAAATTAGGCAGACAAGTTTAAAGGTATCCCTCTGAGTAACATTAGTTCTTTCAGAATGAATAATACTTCATACCACCCCCAGTACCAGCTTATTTCCAAACTATATGGAGGAGGTGCTTTAACAATAACGCTATATTAGAACATAGATGTTACCTTGTAGCACTTTGACATTTGATCCAAATGTAAAGTGCGTTACAAATTAAGTGTATTATTATTATTATTATTAGATGTGTCATATTGCACAATTTTGTTGTTTCATCTTAAGTATGTGCGGGTAAATGAATTTGTGGGGTACCCGTTATGTTGCTTGACACTACCTACCAGAAAGACAGGTGAACCAAAGTCCGGTGTTTTTATTAACTATTTGATTATAAAGTGTGGGCTGGACTGAAGTTATTATAATGGCACGAGTGACAGGGCTAGCAGAAATAGTAGAGTTGTCAAAAAAATCAGGGAGGCAGCATGCCAAGGAATAACGTCCAAACGATCCTGAACAAGATAAGTTCCTTAAGGAAATTATACGCAAAGTGAATTCTATTAGAGTGTGCATTCAACAACAGGCTTATTGGTCAAATCCAGAGACATCAGGGCTGAACATTAACGGTTTCCAACAAAGGAAAACAGAGCTGGAATACAGTATTAAAAGGAAAGGATGCCCACTTATCATTTCAACTAGGTGTTAGTAAATAATGATATCCGAGGTGGACTGGAACTGAAGTGTCAAGAAATTGGTGACTGTTTGAATGAATTGATCCAACTACTTGATAGTTGTGCCTAGAACACACATCATTTTTCAACAGGCATGATAATTTCAAAACATTTTCATTAATAAACTGGACTGTTTGTGTTGCTCGGATTTTTGTGTTTAGCACATTTAATATATGAAAGGTTAACATACACCATTTCTACCAATGAAAAAGCCTTTCTTTGTGCTAAATTTGTCTGTGTATAAGCCATTTGTCTGCAGTTGTCGCACTCCAGTTACTGAAGGCCCTCGTCAGGTCCATGTACTCCCCCTCCTGCCAGTTACAGATACACACCACAATAGCAGTATTCCCATCCTGACAAACTGTGGTCGTTCCGTCAGCTAGTCCATAATCCAGGACATGAAGGAGGACTCAAAAACAAAATCCTAACGTAGCTAAAATCAGACCGGGTGAAGAAAGTAAATGATGGCATCATCAGCTCCAACGTGTTCCTGGTAGGCAAACTGTAAGGAGTCAAAAGTGTTCCCGACCTGTGGTTTCAGACAGCGGCGCAAAAGACGCTCATTTTCTCTTGTGAGACAGTCAACACTCTGTAACGCCAGTTAGGTCGGAGGTGAGGGTTAAATAACTGAACTGCCCCGATATTATAAAGAAGCTATCAAGGTGCCGGGTCTGGAGTCTGGAATGGAAAAAACAATGCCGATGATTTGAGAGAATCCTGCCGTGACGCCGGGCAGAACCACACAGTGGTGGAGTGCTGCTGGTAAGCCATGCCTCCGTAAAACACATGAGACTACACTCACAATAATCTTGCTGGTTCTTCACAAGTGCCTCCAGCTCATCACACTTGTTAGTCAGGACGTTGACATTGCCCAGGGGGATCGATGGTAGGAAAAGCGTATATCTTCATCCCCTAGCCTTTAGCGTAGCCCCGGCTTGTCATTAGAAAGCGGTAACATCAGCTCAAGCATCAAACAAACCAAAGTTCTGAAATTAAGCTATGTGAACACACTAGGGCCATACCTGACAGCAAGATAAGGTGAGAGGATAAGCTTAGTCAGTGATAGTGATCTGTACAAGGTGGAGAAAAGAGAATGATCGGAGTCTTCAGCGTATGGCCCAAGATCCCATATCATGTTCTTATAAGTGATAAACTTATAAAGTAAAATGCATATACATAGGCTTAATTCAGAGCTTTCAAAATTTAGACCTTGTACAACCTGTTTTTCCCCAGCTGGTGAAGTCCCTTGGCTGTGTCCGGGGAAATAATTAGTTTATGTCTGCAAGGGTAAATAGGTTGTAGTCTAAACAGGACTTCAACTTCTATTACTGCAATTCACTAGCAAAGAATGCATTCAATGTGAATGACCACTACGTTCAACCCAAGATAAGTAGAAGAGGAGGAAGAGAATGAAAGTGGATAGGAAAATTTGTATTAGACCTTTCATTTGCGGACGATTTGCGTGGGGATGTATCCGTTTTATCTTCATATCTGTTAAATGTATATCATGTGTGATGAAGTCCTATGGCTACACCAAAGATATTATTTTATATAGATAGATTATATTTTCTATGAGGTTTTGTGCCTTTCATTTAGATCTTGATGTTGGAAATGCACTGATGCAAAAATAAAAATAATCTACCAAAGTGAAGTACCAATTTTTATAAGTGTAGAAATACAAAGAAATACTAAGAAATAATAGAAGTACCTATTAACATACAAAAATACTTAATCCATCTCTTAGACAGACCATCTCAGAGAATCGGTGGAACTATTAAGTTTGGTAAAACATCAGCCGTTTTACTCCACTACAGTGAACAATAAACTATGCACTGTTCTTATATTACCTCTGGAATGTTTTCTTCGATGATCTTGATGACGGCATCCATACTCGTCTTCCTATTCAGGATGACTTCAATATTCTGGGACACCAGGTCTGTCACATTAAGTAAAATCAGTTTAATAATCAAAATATAAAATGTTCAAGTTAGAACTGGATTTAAATCCTTTTTAATACACAATAAAATGAAGTCCTGTCTCAAAGCTAGATTGGTTGCACCTTCTGTATAAACCGCAGTGTAAAACAATATTTTAGTGACCATTAAAGAACTATCATTGTTTAGAATTTTTTTATACAATTCATTAATTCAACATCTATGCCTGAATAGCAATAAGTAGCTACTTATGGAGTAATATAGTATGTACTGCGAGACAATGGTTGATCGTTTTCATCAATATTGTCATATTTCTTTTTTATTTGAATGTAGACGGGTATATTTACCTGAGTCTGTTCGGATGTTGTTTAAGTCCAGTGCTTGTTGGGAACCATCAAAACGTTTTGACATACATTGCTGTGAAAGATAAAGCATGCATATTTAGAGTGTGACCAGTCAGCACACAGAATAATTATAATTATTTCAACTCTAAAAAATGTCTTTATACTTGCGATTATCATACGTGTAGAACATTGTGGAACTGACTTTTAATGTTTGACTTCTTACTTTCCAGGCTATATATCTGCTCTTTCTATGCTTTTTTCTGGCTGCAACTTCTCTGAGCTGCCGTGATCGCTCCATGGTTGGATTAAAACTCTAGCCATTATTGGACGGTTACACACCATAGATTTGACTGTACTGACCAACGGCATGGACACCTAAGGACTCCTTTGGTCACTGTAGTGTAATGCAGTTTGGCACTCCCTGAGGTTTCTCGGATAATGCACACAATCTACCCAATGATCCATGTGAGCGTGAATGGTTGCCTGTCTATATGTTGGCCCTTTGATGAACTAGCGACACATAAAGGGTACACCCCAACTCTTGGACAATATTTGTTATGGAAATTAAATGAATAAAAAAAATATGAATGACCCAAAATTCTCCCCCAAGTTTTCCTTTCAGAGATAAAATGGAACCAAATTATTAAGCACCGAAAATAATTTCTAATTTTGCTAAATCATGTGCAAAACTGAGAATACACTGCCCTAAGCATTTGAGCTACTCCAATAGTTTTCATAGGTCTTGCTCACCTTCAGGTGCTCCAAGTGTTCAGGCTTCAGGTCAGTGAGGAGGAAGGATGGAACAGCGCAGGGATTGACATGTACTTCCACCTTGGAGATTCAAACAAAATAATATATATACAGGTGACAAAATATTTCAGCACAGTTTTATTGCCATTATTCATTATGTAAAGTTTTGATTGTTTGTCTTGTGATGAATCCCTTTTAAGTGTCATTTTAAAACACTTTTAAAATGACACTTAATGACACAAATGACACATTTTATTTCCCAATGTCAAAATACAAAGTGCATATCAATTTGCTGCGCCTGAAGCAGGGTAGCTATAGAATAGTGCCCATGCTGACCCCTGTCCATTTCCAAAAAGCACTTACAATAGGCACAAAGTCATCAGAACTAGACCGCTACAAAACGAAAGGTCATCTAGTGAAACATGACCTGGTCTGGAATATCATATTTTCTTTTACATCTTTGAAATGTACCACCACCTGATCATAATTGCAGACCATTTACTACTATGAGTCGCCAGTTCATTCCAGGACCGAGAGACAATCACTCATACGATTCACTCCTACGGGCAACATAGTATCACTTATTCATCTACTATTGAATGTTTTTGGACAGTGGCAGGAAGCTAGAGATCCCAACCAGTTTCAGTGGATTCAATTCCATTATTAAGCCAACATACCTTATAACCATCTGTGTCTGTGATCTTGTGAGAACACTTGTGCAAGGCAGTCGCAGTAGCGGAATCATCCACATAGAAATGGACTCTGTTATGGTCAACATGGTACTGGAGAGATATTAAAAATAAAGTTAAAAGAGAGGCGCACAAAGATATTACAGTTCATTCTTATCAGATCACAAATACATGTGCATCTCAATAAATTACAGTATGGTGGAATAGTGAATTTATTTCAGGATTTATGAAATACTGAAATAAATTAAGGATAAGGATTTAAGGATAAGAATTCTTAATAAAAGGATTTTCGGCCTTCTGAAAAGTAAGTTCTTGTATATGCAATTAGTATTGGTTGGGGCTCCTTTTGCATAAATTACGGCATCAATGCGGGCTGGCATGGAGTCGATCCGCCCGTAGAACTATTGAGGTGTTATGAAAGCCCAGGTTGCTTCGATAGCGGCCTTCGACTCATCTGCATTATTGGGTCTCGTGTCTCTCATCTTCCTCTTGACAATACCAAATAAATCTTCTATGTGGTTCAGGTCAGGCAAGGTTGGTGGCCAATTAAGCACAGTAATCCCATGGTCATTAAACCAGGTATTGGTACTTTTGGTTAAAGAGAAAAAAACAACAACTGGTCTGTCGCTCAGTGAGCCAAAGTCCTCTTTTCAGATGTGAGTCAATTTTGCATTTCATTTGGAAATCAAGGTCCCAGAGTCCGGAAGAAGAGTGGAGAGGCACAGAATCCAAGTTGCTTGAAGTGTGAAGTTTCCAGAGTCAGTGTTGATTTGGGGAGCCATGTCTTCTTCTGATGTTGGTCAACAGTATTTTATCAAGTCCAAAGTAAACGCAGTTGTCGACCAGGAAATTTTAAAGCACTTCATGCTTCCTTCTGCTGACATTTTCCAGCAGGACTTAGCACCTGTCCACACAGCCAAAAGAATCAATAACTGGTTTAATGACCATGGGATTACAGTGCTTGATTGCTAAGCAAACTTGCCTGACCAGAACCTCAAAGAAGATTTTTGGGGTATTTATTGTCAAGAGGAAGATGAGACACGAGCCCCAACAATGCATACCAGATGAAGGCTGCTATCGAAGCAACCTGGGCTTCCGTAACACCTCAGCAGTGCCACAGGCTGATCGATCCATACTAGACTGCATTGATACCGTAATGCATTCAAAAGGAACCCAAACCAAGTACTGACTGCACTGATTTTACTGGTCTAATGTAATATTCTAATTTTCTGCGATACTGAATTTTGGGTTTTCATGAGCTGTAAGCCAAAATCATCAAGACTAAAACAAATGAAGGCTTGAAATTTCCCCCTTTGTGTCGCATTAATGAAAATTATAGACTAGTTTCACTTTTTAATTCAAATTACTGAAATAAATTAACTATTCCATGATATTCTAATTTATTGATATGTACCTGTATAGTTCACAAGCATTTTAATTGAAAACTAAAACTCATTCTCCAATTTCATAAACCCGAGACTTACAAAAGAGCATTAGCTTATAATTAGTGATAAGTCTGTTGTGGGACCAACCTGCACAGGTGTGTAGGGAATGGAACAGATGTTCTGAAGACCCGTCAATAACCATTTCTTGTCATATTTTCTTCCATGTGGTATCTGCCAAACAGAAAAGGAGTAAAATATTAACTTGTAACAAGTTATGAGATACAAGTATGGATCTTATGTGGTAACTATTGTCATACATACCGTTACTTTGTACCAGCCTGAGCGGCTTTTTCCTCCCCCACCATTGATGCCTCCTCCACTTCGGTCTCCTCGAAAGCCACCTCCTCCTCTACCACCACCACCACCACCTTTGCCTTGTCGTCTGTCTCTGTCAAAACGTCCATCACCCCCTCCTTTCCGAAAGGGCCTTACATATGGCTTGCTAATTAAGCCAAAACAGACATTTTAGAGACTCACAGATCGAACTAAAATATGTTATGACAGAGGTTTTATTTAAAATAATTTATCTTTAATATCTCCACACAACATCAGGTTGTTTTATTTTATTTTCTTGGATTTAGGGGTAATATCTTAGCAAGACTATTGTTGTAGTAACATGATAGAGTTATTCAGTAGGCAGAAAGTCAAATTCCGTGCAATTAACATCAACATTGACTTCTGAAGCCGATTGTATTGTGATCCACATTTCTATTTGAATTGAAATCCTTTGTCTGGATTATTTTCTTTATCGGAAACCTAAAAACTAAACGGAGGCAGGACTCCAAGCAATTATCAAAAATTAGGATAAATTAATATTAGATCAATGATGCAAAGGGAGACTGAGTCTGAAATAAATCACCCATTTTCATTTTTGAATTACTTGTATTTCTTGATATTATATTGTTGTGTTTTCTTTGTGTAAGCATCAAACAATCAAAAGTTGGTACCAAAGGTGATAGTTTTCATGAATATATGAGGATTAAAAATGTTTAATTTCAGAAAACATATGTTGAATTGATCCAATCCAAATCTTGTTAGTAAGCTTTCAGATTCTTTCTTTTCTAAATACTTGTTACCTATATTTTATATGCCTAGTATGTACATACTCATCCAATTTTCAGATAAAATGTCTGCCAAGGCGCGATTCGGACCTGTCTTTGAATCCAAACTTAGTTACTTCTAATAACGGGCCTAAGCTGGAAAATGATTCACGTATTCATACCATTGTTTGTTTATACTCAACAGCTTTGCTTTGATGCATTAGCTGAACTAAATTCAAATTATATAGACTTCAAGCAGTTTAATCAGATCCACGTCAAGAAATGAAGTCTTAATTTCCTAATTTTTATTTTGGTCTAGACACACAGCACTATTCTCCAAGTCCTCCATATGAAGCAAAGTTCTTGTTTCAAAGGATTCCAAATATCAAGTGGCTTGAAGTTAATACTCATAACTATGGTTTTCTTTATGATAAAAGCTGACATTTTAATAATCGCAAAAAATGATTTGTTTAAATACTGATATCCTATAATTAATGCACAGAACATATAGGTTACACTGTTACCAACTACTAGATAAGCCAAACTTACAATCTGTGCTGGGAGCTGTTGTCCTGAGCGTTTTCACTCATTGTAACATCTCCATCAGTATCATCAAGCCTGGACCGTGGCCCAGGGCCTCCGAAGCCTCCTGAATGGCCTCCCCGTTGGCGGTCTCTACGCGGTCTGTCATATAACCGGCCCTTGTTAGAGCCTCTGCCTTTACGGTTACGAAACTGTGGTGCGGTCCTATCATCATGCTCTGAAGACAGGAGCAAAATACAAAGGTTATTGAGTTTATCCCATTATAAAAGTGAGATTTGACTAATGGATAAGTCTGCATTACCAAATAAAATGGCAATTTAAAACAAAATCATCTCATCATAATGCCTGGGAAAACAAAGAAACTACTCTGATGAGTCACTGGCAGAGAATGTATGCAATGTATTATGTCTCTTTCAGTCTTAAGTGTAAAAAACTTTATTTCGTCCTTCATATTTCTTTGCATATTTTATTTCTCCTGGGCATTTGTAAATTTAAAACATACAGTTTAAAGTTACCATAAAATGACAGATTGTTTAGTCAACCTTGTTTTTAATCACTCAAACATAAGACTAATTTATTCAATTAAGAAATGTTTTATTTCATGGAAAATAGTAAATTTTATATTGACCTATTGTGTCCCCTAGGGCTCCATCTTGGCCACCTTACTTTTTAGCATATATAGGCTGCTACTTGGTCATATAATAAACATGTTCTGTCCCAGGGGCATACATTCTCCCCCAAGAAATAGTGACTCAAAATGAGCTCGACCATACATTGGAGCAAGACAGACAGTAAAGTATTAACTTCAGATAGCACAAATAAAACACAACAGGCATTAACTGGACACTTCGTCTTTCAAAATGTTGATCATATTCAATATTTAAAGAGTATTTATGCGCTAACTTTAAATCAGGCCGTCATTTACTGGTATTTTCATCAACAAACCATTCTCTGGAATTCTAATAATAGATTTAGGAATACCATGTGAGTCTTATATTTTCATGTAATTTAACTATACCTCCAGGGGGTCAAGATATAATTTTACCTCCTACGACCATGTTAGCAGAGCTTCTGACTTCTCTCCTCATCATTAAGACTTCTCGGCCTGAAGACAAACGGTAGCAGTAGCACGTTACATGCAAAAGGAATACTTTGGAGAAAAGAGTTTCTTACCATTGTAGTAGTGGCCGCCATCCGCCATGTTGCTGGAACGTTGATAACGATAGGGAACACAGCGGTGGGTGTAAAATAATAGCTATGTGTGAGATCTCGTTTATTTATGACAAACACTGAGGTTAGGAAGAAGCCCAGCCAGTCAAAGTTATTTACGAGACAAAAAGGAGCAGTAATTACCCCGTCGCATAGCCACTGCTTAACTAGCTGCTAGCTTGCTAGGTTCTCCTTATGGCTTGACAAAATGACAGCGGAAGTAATACACAAGTATACACAGATCGTTTCCGGGAGAAAAAAAATGGGGTTGCAAGTTTTTTTAAAAATATAACTGTATTTAAAAAATATGTACTCATCCAGAAAACAATATACCAGCATTTCTAGGAATAAAAGCAATTCTGAAAAAAAAAAAAAAGATAAATGAACAGATACAATTAAACAAAGACATAGCAAGGAGTGGAGGTTATATTTTCATCTGAGTGTGTTTTGTCTATCTTTTAGCACGATTACAATTTTTTTTAATAGACATATCATACAGTCGATTGCATTTTGGTGATATCACATGTTTCGCAGCATTTAAATCTAAAATGAAACTCTGAGCTGTTGGGTGTTGGGACGTAACTTGTTGCAAGGCACCCTCTTGAAATTGTACCCATTATTTTTATTATTTGTTCCTTGGGTGTTATTTTAGGGTTGGAGCTGGGGAATCAGTGGGCTGAACAGAGATGTTGAAGTGGAAGGCGAGTTCTTTGAAGTTATGGGTAGATTTAGAGGCTGGCAATAACTCATACACAGAAGAAATAAAGTAGGTTCAGAGGTAGGTTTTTTTGTGGAGGTTTGTGCTCTCTGAATGTATTTTCTAGATGCTTTGAAAAAATTGAGAAAATAAAATGATTGAGCTCATTACAGAAGGCAATAAAAAAAGATTTTTTTACCAGTAAATGTACAATGAATATGAATTTGGGTCTTTATCACAACAAGATTGATGAAGTAAATCTAAGAGCTTCTCTAGGAAACCCAACAATACACTCTTACAAGCGAAAACAAACTTCTCATCAATATTAAGCAAAATAAAAGAAAACACGTTCTGCCAGAAGCCCACAAATAGGCATTGCTAAAAATAAATGTAAAAACAAATTCAGGAGATCCATTACAGAAGCTGCAATTTATGTCAATTTCTATATTAAGTTTATTCTTAACACTGGTTTGGTGGGCTAGATTTTATTAATAAGCTTAAAAGAAACTTCCTTAACTTTATTTTTAATTAAGTAATTTATGGGTTTCTTTGGAAAATAGCTCTTATATATCAATTACAGCCAGAGAAGCTAATAAAACTAATTTTACCGATGAGAGTGTTTGTGGTAGATAACAAAGATGGATGTTGAGTAGTTGGCATTGGCTGAGATATAAATAGCATGCAAAATCCAGAGAAGATCGTACCAAGGATTTTTGCATTCCCTGCAGGTGTTACAGAAAATATATAGTGAAATAAAAATCTTTCATAATAAAAGGACAAACCCTCCCTGTTAAATAACTGATCTACCAGAATAATGTTATTGTGAACCCACTGTTCCAAGACATCTAAAAAAAATATAAAATATTCTTCTTATTCCAAATAATATAATTATGAGGTGAAAAATTTTGCTTGTAGATGAAGGACCATGACAAGACAAATACACACACACACACACATACATATATATATATACATATGTATATATATACATATGTATATATATGTATATATATACATATGTATATATATACATATGTATATATATATGTATATATACATATATGTATATATATACATATGTATATATATATATATATATATACATATATATATATATATATATATATACATACATATATATATATATATATAAATAAAAGTGGTATGACTTAATAAAAGTGGTATAACTTAATGTCAATGGTCTGAATAATGTCAGAAATAAAAACGTTTTTTTTTTCAAAATTAAAAAAAAAAAATTAAAGTATTATTTTTATATGAAACAAAGTTGAACCAACAAGACATGAGAAACTGAGAGAATTAGGTTATAGAAAGACATTTTACAGTTCTTTCAAACCTAAACACAAACGAGAGGTTACAATTCTGCTACCAAATTCAGTACTATTTGAATGTTTTAAATATATTAGAGATGGTGATATGGTACCACAGAGGTGGTAACACTGGTGAATCTTTATGCCTCTCCAGGAAGTAATATAGGTTTCAAAACTCTATTTGATCTTGAAGCATCATAAATTGAGGGTGGTTATGTGGGGGGACTTTAATATAATTTTGGATCGTGGTCTAGAGACAACAAGTACTCGTAAGGATAAAATACAAATAGTTTATCAATGCAATATAGCAAGAAATGGGAGTGTTGGATGTTGGAGAGAATTTTACCTTCGGAAAGAGACTATACCCATCATTCATGCACCTCTGAAAATCAACAATTTTGGGTGGAAAGGTGTGACATTTGAGAGGTTGATATCTCAGATTATAGTTCTATCTCTGTTTAAATTCCCCTGAAAAAAAGATGGCAAAACACTATGGAAAAAAATGTTGATATCCTGGACTATAAAACAACACTGGAGCAGATAAAAGCAGATATTATAAGATATTTTGAGGAAAACAATAATGATGAGGTTAACCCTGTTATACTGTGGGATGCTTTAAAGGCAGTAATTCAAGGAAAATTAATGATGATCTGATGATTATACAGAAAAAGTCTCAAAGTACATATGATCCCCAGGTTAAAGTCCTGAAAGAACTAGAAAATAAACACAAAGAATCACAAAGCCCAATAGTTTTTCGACAAATTAAAGAAGTAAGGGAAAAGAGTGACATTGAGAAGAAAAATAGATTTTTAATGCAGACCTTTAATGAATCAGGTCCAAAGGTAACTAAATTGTTTGCAAGGCTTCTGGAAAGCAACAACGCCCTCAACACTATCCACAAGATGAAATACCCTCAACTGCCAGAAAATATTACATGATTAGGAGGAATTACTAAATTTATTTGAAGAAAATTATATTCTAAACCTCTCTTAGCCCTCTTAATAACACACTTGATCTACCATCTACGGTTGAGATGCAGAATAATACTCTTATTTCAGAAATAAGTAAGTACAGAATGTTATTCAGTGACTGAAGACCAATAAAACCCCTGATAGCGACGGATTCGCATCCGAGCGTACCCTCCCCTCCCATGGCAAGATGCAATCATTTCATAAAACCTAAAGAGGGCAAAGATACAGTACAATGAAACAACTTTAGACCAACAATGTTGATTATGAAATCTATACCTCTTGCCCTACACTCTTTACAATTATGCAAAATAAAAACGTGAATGGAATAGAGATAGGGAACAAAGAACACATTATAGGTCTTTCGCAGAGGATGTAATTAACTTTTGGAGGAGACAGAGGGTCCATATACAGGTTCTTTTTGGTTGTCATTATTTGTTTCAGAAACAAATAATGTTTCAGAGAATAGGGATGACAGAAATCTGAAAAATAATTTTCTTTGATTATGAAAAAATAAAATCACGAGGAGACAGAAACTCAATAAAGGTTTATAATTTTGTTTTCTGAGACCGGATGTTGTCATTTACAAGCCCTAAAATGAGGACGGTGCTCGCGGCAAATAGGAAATACATTAGCAGCTCTGAAATCTGGTTAATCTTGATTATACCCTCTAATGCACACGCTAATCAGCCACATTATATGTGGACCTTGTTTTCATGTCTTCTGATTTATTCATATTTAGAGTAAAACCTTAGAAAGTGATGCAGACAAGACAGAAAGATTAGAATCCACCCTAACTTCTTCATATTGCTTTGAAATAAACCACTACTGTTGAAGAATAAAGTGACGGTTGACAGCGCTCACTGTGCCGCTGTTATTCCGTTTTAAATAACCACACCCAGCCTCAGAAAACTGAAAAACAAAACATTTCTTCGTTTGCGACTCCTTGTGATAATATATATTTTTTATTATCAAATTAGGAAATCAAAATGAAAATAAATTTCAAATGTTGTTCATCCCTATTTGGTCGAGAAAAAGAAAAATGTAATTTTTCTTGTTTTTTCAATTTTGATTCTTGTATTTCAATACAAAAACTCAAATTATCAATCTCTCTATCAATATTGGTTTCTAAAACTAAAAACATACACGGACTCCAGATCAAGTACCCTGATCAATATCTATGGTCATATGGATACGAAAAATCCCCTTCATTGTACAAACTATCCCCCGTGACTGAACTCCTCAAATGCGAAGTTATTTCCACAGTATTTCTGTATAATACATTCAGTTTTTCCCACTAATTTTCTACTTATTTTATTCCCTAAAAGTGACTTGCGACTCTGATAAGGTTTAAGTGTTAAAAACAAATCAAATCAAACAAATGTTTACTGTTGACATTGGCAGGAAACCTTGCTAACGTAGTTGTCAGCAGTAGGGTGCATTATTGAATGATGTGTTCAATTTTAGTTCATAGTTGGTTCAGTAAATTTCAGTTTCGCGCGAAGCAGAATTGTGACATTAAGATGTGTTCAAATGTAATCTTGTGAAATATAGTTTAGGGCGAGAAACTTGAATTCAATATTTTGAAGGAGCTATATGTAAATGTTTTGATGCATCATCAAAACTGGGGACACTAAGAGGGACAGCCTTCTATATTGCCCACAATATAGATATTGCCCACAATATAGATATTGCCCACAATATCAAGGTATTTGGTAAATAATTATCTGATATTTGATTCTGTCCATATCCCTTGCGATAATTCGCTGAAGCCTGCAAAGCGTCTTCCTTTTTGGCGTTATAACAGTGGCCACCCTGCTAATGATGTCAGTGATAGGTCTTCTCGCTATGACTGTTGTTTAAGTTAAATTATTTTTAGCATTCTGAGGAGTTTGTAAATTGTAAAAATAATTAAGAAGAAGAAAGAAAGAAAGAATCCTTTATTAGTCACATAGTTATACAGTACAACATAGTGAAATTACTCCTCTGCATTTGACCCATCCCTGAGGGAGCAGTGGGCAGCCCCTCGTGGAGCGCCCGGGGAGCTAAGTTAAATTAAAGAGGAGAAAAGAGGAGAAAGGTTCCCTTGAGGGAGGAGCAGGTGAGTTTAACAGCTCGGAAAGGGACAGTATGTCAGCGAAGTCCAGTAGCTCCTGGCTGTATATGGGAAACAGTTGTTTCTTTATGCCATTGAGGTGCAGGCAAACACCGGAAATCAGGCTGGAATTCTGAATTAACTTTTTATTTTCCAAAAGATAATCCAGTTCAACAGTACTTCATTTTTTTTTGATGGGTTAAATAATTACTCCATTTAATTATTTATTATAGTCACTGTGAACTGTTAAATTGTTGTTTATCATGCATTGTGAGTTCATTCCTGATGCGGACTGCATAAATTGACTGCCAAATTCTACTACAAAGACTTGAGAGGTTAATTGGCCTCATAGACACTACATTATATTGGTTTATTTCTTATTTATGTGACAGGTCTCAGTTTATATTTATTAATGCCAAATCCTCCATCCATAGCAAAGTTACCCATGAAGTTTAACAGCGATCTGTGCCTGGACCAATTCTATGCACATTCTACAGTAGTACCTCGGTTTACGAGTGCCTTGCTTTAATAGTATTTTGATTTACCAGCAAAGATTTTTCAAAAAATGTGCCTTGCTTTACGAGCGATGATTTAATTTACCAGCGTTTTCCTTTTTTTTTTGCTCGATTCACAGATTTTTCCCGATACGAGCGAGTACCTTTATCTCGTAAGAAACTTGCTTGGTGTCAGGTGCTCTGCTTTGGTTCACGAGCATCCTGTTTGAACAAGTGGAAGACGCGAGCGTGGCATTCCTTTGTGCCCCCCGAGGACTAGATCAAAAAACAAATGGATCTCAGGTTAGCCTCCCTCGCGCTCGCTGTCAGTTAGCATCATAGACTTCCGGAGGAAGAATCCAAATGCTTACGTTTGGAAAAATCAAGTGAGTCAAAGTTAAGTGAACTGCAATCTGCCGGTTTTTATAGCATTTATCATTGCTATTTGTTAGCAAAATTACCTTTACTCTGTATAAAATAACATGGAAAATTATTTTTCTATGAATATTTTTGGGATATGGAACAATAATAATTGGATTTCCATTCATGATTATTATTATTCCATTTAAATGGGGAAATTCTTTTTCGGGTTATGAGTTTTTTTGGTTTGCGAGCAAGGTCTTGGAACAAATTAAGCTCGTAAACGGAGGTACCACTGTATATGCTTCCTTTAGGCAACATTGTCAGGAAACCCTCGATTCCATTCCAATTATTAGGCGGTCCCAATAAGTGTCTGAAGCTCGCCAGCTGATCCAAAACACTGCTGTACTTGTGCTGACAAGAACCAGTATCAAAGAAAATTTCTCCCCGATATTATCTTGCCTGCATTGGCTCCCGGTAAAATTTAGACTCAAATTCAAAGTCCTTCCGCTCAAGTACAAAGTCCTTAATTGTCAGGCATCAACATATCTGAAACATCTCATAGTTCCAAATTGCCCTACCACAGACACGCCCCTAAGATGCAGGGTTACTTGTAGTCCGTAGAGCAGACGCGTCGAACTCAAGGGCCAACAATAAAATCCAGGTCATTGGATTTTAGACTTTTTAAGACCCTGCGGGTACCTTGTAGTAATTCGTTCGGTCGTATTAGTAAATAGAATCAACGTTTAAATTAATTGGCGAGGTATGTTCAAGTCCTTCAGCCGTTCAACATCTGTTTGTGCTGCTGCGTTAAAAAAAGAAAACACATGAAGTTCTTCACATTTAATGTGAAACACACATTTAGGCTTATTATTACTATTTTCTACTTTTACTGTTTTATTGTGACAGAAGACTTAAATGGCTGAATTAGTCCGAACATTTACCTCGGGACATTCAAAGCTAATTTTTGTCCATGTTTAAAAACTGATTGATTTTAGGCAGAATTTTTAACTTGTAAAATAAACTTTTCATGCTGTTATTGATGCCTGTGAATTAAAACTCTTCATCGGAAATTATTCTGTGACACTATCAATAACAGGTAGTTATGCTGATCTATTTTGAATTTAATCTGTAATTTGAGTATTTTCCATTCCGTTGGTTGAATTAAATGATTCTAAATTAGTAAATAAAATAAGAATAAAATTGTCATAATACCTCAGATTAGAATGGCCAGTTTGAGTCCTGTTTGGCCCTCGATGTGGACTCCATCCTTAATTTTGGCCCCCTCTGAGTTTGAGTTCTAAGCCCCTGATCCAGAGTCTCCAGAAGCAAAATGAAAGCCAGAGTTTTCAGCCATCAGGCACTACTCATCCCAAGATGCAATGATTTTCTCTCCATTTCTCTCACTTTATACAACCCTCTCCCTTTGATACATGTCATTGGATTATTGCATGTTACTAACTTTACTTCTTCCTTGGTCTCATTGAGCTTTTCCTCCATGGAGGGTCAAGTGGTTGGAGGCTGTTTGATACCCCCGTATTACAATATGATGATGATGATTACATTTATTATTGTCGTTATCATTAGTAGAGTATAGTATTTTACCATAAGTTATGGCTAAATGTTTTCAAATTATTATTATTATCATCCTGGTATCCCTGTTGCCGCTGCAGCCCAACACTGGAGAAGTGGAAGAAGAAATATTTGAATATTTATGACTGACTACCAAACATTATTTTTGTATGAAATTCCCGTACCTTCTGTGAAGCTATCTTAAACAGGATCCAAAAAATGCTCTTCCAGTTTTCCGCTTCTATATTTCATACAAACTATGCTGCTCCACAATGATCTCCTTGAAAAATGTCAGAAACATTTTCTGAGAGTGAGGACATCATTTGGTTTAGAGGCTAATGATACATATTTTGCTAGGTAACTATTGTACTTGCTAAGATAATTAGCAATCCCTTATTTTTACTCCCAAATTTTGCCATGTGCAAACCTCCACCAAGGTAAAACAATGCCGAAGGGATTATCGGGACATTATTGTGATCAGAATCAATTGGATCCCTTTATTTAGGAAAATTTAATGCAGATTTGTCCATTATAGTTATTGCCAGGTTCTAAATATACAGAAAACTCTAACATACTCTCTCAGTATTTCTCAAATACTCTGGAACTGTTTGTCTATTCCAGCATGATCCTCTTTTTTTATTTGAGCAGATGCATCACTGTGTTTAGAAAGGTACTTAGATCCCAGTATGAGGATTTACAGGAAGTGGAAAATAAGGAAAGGGCATTTTGGAAGTAAATTAGGGTGGTAGGATGACTGCCAAAGCCTTTTAGATCTTTTGAGATAAGACAATAATCAAAGTGTGACTTGCTTGATAGCTATTTGTAGCACCATGTTTTTAACTTCCTTAGTCGATGGGTATCTCTGCACGTACCAGTTATAATAAATCAATGTATGAACTTCTTCCCACAGCAAGAAATAATCTAAACAATTTAATTTAGCCACTGATGCTTAAAGCCGTTAAGTTTTATGCGTCATAAAACACAACATGTGTTTTAGTTTAAAGCAGCTTTAGTTCTTCTTCTTCTTCCTTTAGTCTTTTATCTTTATTAATTAAAGAGGAAAATTGAGAGAAAATTGTTGTTTCTAAAACTTTCAAAAGGGTATATGTCACTGGAAAATGCTTGGTGCAAATACCAGCAGACTAAAAATATTTTGAATGAATGCTACTTTCAGTTTCTTGTCAGCACATCAGGAAGATAAACTGTATGGATTCTTTCAATACACTTTTATGTTGCATTCTGTCACCACTGTGTAAATGATCTAACTTATTTTAAGGTAAATGACCTTAGAATAATTTAGAGCAAACTGGTGGGCCCACTAAGCTAACAGCGTTACTTTGACGGGATGTATTTGACAGCTGTATTTGAGTCTGTTGTTTTTAGAACCATGATACTTAAACTAGGTCTGATGAACGCTGCGAAGAAAATCCTAATCATTTAGAAAAATCATCATTACATCTAGCAGTTCTTCCGCCTTCTCTGCGCGCGCTCCTTAAGAATGCATGCTAATCAGAACTCGGCCGAACACCTGCTGCCCGAACTGAGACTAGGTGAACGGCTGAACTTGATACGACCTCACTCACCATCATCCGCCACGCGCACCACCACATCCAGGTTTGGGTAACTTCTTCGGCAGAACGTCATTCGATCCATCAGACACTCCTCAGGAAACCCGTCACCAACTTACTTAGGTGTTAAAAAGTACTTAAATGGGTCGAATTACAGATATTTTCTAACACTATCGAGGTGTCTCATTTTTCGAACTTACCTTATGCTAAGTAGTATGTTTAGGCTAGCGTTAGGATACGAGCAGAGACAGAAATGCAGAAAATCTCTCCTGAGTCAGTCCTGCAGAAATGACCAATTACCTTGTTTTATCGTGAATATTTTTCAGGATGAGACGAAGACACTTTCTTACATCAACAATCTGGCCAGACTTTTCACGCGTCACTTTCTCTAGCATCAAAGTCCCAGCGTGCCACCTCGTGGATACCAATCCTATGTGTGAAGAAAAAATGTAGTGGTGTTTTCATTTGCTCAAATGTGATTCTGAAAATGGTATTTTTTTTCTTAATCTATCTTTGCAAATCTCCCACTGAGCTTCAGTATTTTAACAATAAAAGCCTACTTGACAAAGTCAAATATGAACAACTGTCAGATATTAATAAAGTCAAAGGAATAGAGAGGGAATAACTGCAACTATAAAAAATGTGCAAAAGCATTTCAAGTAATCTTGTGGGTCTCAAGGTGGCTACAAGGAGCCGCTTTGTTGTAAACATTGTGTTTCTCCACCAAAATAATTAGTATAATTCCTTATCCTCTGAGTCCTATTACGTAATAATACCTCTATCCAGATACTTTTTGATGGCCAAAGGTAACTTGCAGAAGCCTATCATTCACACACTGGGATTGTTGCTTTGGTCCTGGACAAAGAGCAGCAAGTATCACATGATGTAAAATCTACAATTCATTATAGTAAAATGAAGCAAAGATTAATTTGAGCAAAACAATTATCTCAGTCTCTTCTTTTTTTCCCCGCAATATGTGCAGTTATTGCATTCTAAATGTTAGAATTTGGGTCATAGATTTCCATTAAGCCCTATTTTATTCGGTACTTACAGACACTTTCTTACATCAACAATCTGGCCAGACTTTTCACGCGTCACTTTCTCTAGCACCAAAGTCCCAGCGGGCCACCTCGTGGATACCAATCCTATGTGTGAAGAAAAAATGTAGTGGTGTTTTCATTTGCTCAAATGTCATTCTGAAAATGGTATTTTTTTCTTAATCTATCTTTGCAAATCTCCCACTGAGCTTCAGTATTTTAACAATAATAGCTTACTTGACAAAGTCAAATATGAACAATTTTTAATTTGAGCAAAACAATTCTCAGTCTCTTTTTGTTTTCGCAATATGTGCAGTTATTAAATTCTAAATGTTAGAATTTGGGTCATAGATTTCCTTTAAGCCCTATTTTATTCGGTACTTACAGACATGTAAGCATAGAGGGTTTTAGAAATAGGGGTCCAACATTTGAGCTTTTAAGGAGTGATGAAAATTAAACCAGCTCCGCTAGATAGCCCTCATGCAACACATGTAACAGCGTTGGACATTGGAGTAGAGTGTGCAGGAACGGGAGAAGGGTGAGTGAAGTCACAGAGCAAACACAACCACAGCCACACTTTCTTGGGCCTGTGAATAAAGTGGATGTCTCATAATACCAATGAGCTATCAAGTTGTTATTGGGCTCCACTCCAACAGAATTTATGATTGACTCAGGGGCAGAAGTGAATGTCATCACTGAAAAGACTTACCACTCTAAAAAACCACAAGAGTCGGCTGATATTCCAAATGGTGAGTTGGAATGCACGAGAGATTCAGAGTACAGTGACCTACGGAGGAAAGTCCTACCCACTCACAGTATATGCCATGTATACACTGTAAGCAACTTAATCAGCAGATTGTCATCTGTTCAAACTATCCTGGTGAGGGGAGTGAATTAAACTGTGGGTAGCAGAGGACACCTACAGGCATATGGTGAGCATGGCACATTAAAGAATGACACTTTGAGAATAAAGCTGAAAGATCATTTTCAGCCATATACCGTACACACAGCTTGATATGTGCCCATGCTGCTAAAGGTGAAGGAGGATGGAGAGAAACAGCATTATTAAAAGATTGACTACACCTACCAGCCTGGATTTTTCTTTGATCTCAAGAGAATAAATTAAGGTGTGAAAAGACAACACTACATCCTGCCCACCACTGACGAAATCACAGGAAAACTAACCCAAGCCACAGTCATTAATTTCCCTAAGTTTTAGTCAACCCTGGAATGACCGATAGCAAGAAAGGATGAATGATTATTTGACCAGATTTTATTTAAAGAATTACATTAAATGTAATTTAAAATTGATTTACAGAAGGTAATGTACATTTGGCATAAAACTCAATCAATGTTAGATAAGTCACATAGATGCAGGTAGACATGCTTTTATAATTTTACATTTCTTCAAATTAGAAACAAACAAGATAAGAAAAATTGTCAAAATCGTATTTTTCATTACGGATCTAAAATTCTTAGGTCGCAATTCACATACATGAACATGAATTCATTGAGTGTTGTAAATATATGATCAATTCAAATTTCATGCGACATCTCAAACTTAACTTTAGGTAAGGGGCAAAAAAAGACTATAAAAGTAGTAGAAACCACTCCTTTGTTTGACACAAGGTAACCTCTATGTTGTCATAATTTTGAGGCTATAAGACGTGGATCCAGCAGGTCAACACCTGGCAAGGATCTATTCTTGTCGTCAACAACAATTGACTCTTTCAGAAAATACTCTTTCAGAGTGAAATTCTATGTGGTTCGGCTTATGTATCTGCTGCAGCATCTTTTTCATCTTCCTCATGTGTGTTGTTGGTGTTCTCTCTATCAGATAGCCTTCTATTGGTTTTCAGCTGTAAACAATAAGAAAGACACAGAGCTTAAGTCTGAGCTCAAACACCTGACAGGAATCTCCTAATCATTCCCACTGGCTTAAAAACAAAATCAAAATATGTGCAGCACTGCAGCTAAAGACAATTTCAATATTGCGAGCAATAGCTCCCTACCGTCACTTCCTGTTGAGCCGAATTCACCGGCAAGAGCAGCCTCAAGTAGCGGAGGCCAAGAAGAAAACTGAGGAAGATTAAGTTGCTGGATATGCCCACCAGGGCTGATAGGAGGGGGAAGTTGAACATGAAATATCTGATGAGAGAGGATCAAAAGAGTAACTATGCTGTCGTCCCCCACAGCCGGAGTATATCCCCCAAAAGTCCCCAATCCCTTTTGTTGTACAAGCAATCGACCTGATTGAACTCCTCAAATTAGATGTAAAGTTATGTCCACAGGTTTTTTTTTCAGAAAAAGCAAAATATGAACTTAAAGATCACAATATATTGTAGATCTCCTCAAGCTGATTCCTAAGGCACCAAATTTGGACTAAATCGGAAATTATGGCCAAAAACTTTTGGAGGAAGAGCTCCCTCTAGGATCAGAAATATGGAACAGACCTTTCAAAAAATCAATCCCGATCTTTCCTCGCACTAAAGTCTATGAGGGTGTAAAGATTGAAATTGAACCATGGAACAGTTTTGGAGTTACTAAAGTAAAATATGATACATACAACATAGTTCTCCCTGAGTAGATTCATATATGCTGAATTTGGACCAAATTGGACTGACCGTTGTTCACTGAAGTTATGTCCGGAGAAATATGTTTTCTGTAGAAAGCTCCCTCTAGTGAGTAGATTAAGAAGTATTAAAGCAACGTAACACGATGTGCACAAGATAGATCTCCTCGAGACCATTCATATACACCAGATTTAGACAAAATCAAACCAATGCTTGAGAACTTCATTCAAAAAACAATCCATACAGGTCGTTTCTGTCTTTTCTATCTCATCCCTCTTTCTCAAAGTTTAATTGGTGCTACTTCACGTTTGATAATTTCTGAATTTCCCTCATTAATCCAAAGATTAAACATTTCAGTATGTTGAATGTACTCCATCGTGGGCTATAAATGTAAAGGAAGAGATGATAGCTCACAGTTGATTAGTGAAGAAAAGGTAAGTTGCTTTATTTCTCCAAACCATATGTGAGTTAACAACAGCCATGGATGAGTGCGTAAGTAGAAATCATATAATAAGATGGAAATCTACCATTATGCGTAGTCCTGCATTTAAAACATTACTAAGTAAAAACACTATTAGCTAAGTGTATTCATATACAAACATTCATGTACTTATGGACTCACTCAAAAAACTTTAGCGGTGTTTTTTTTTATAGGACCTACATAATGTGTTTGGAATAACATAAGTACTGCATTAATCTATGTATTTCATTCTACCGCTTACTATGCTTAAGTTTGAACTTTTAACTTTACTGCTATCATTTAGTATCTATTGTTATTCATTAAGAAATATTACTGTTAGAAACTACATTAAATATATGACTATTTTTTTGTGTTTTCACTGACTTGCTGTATTATAACTTTTATTCTATTATAGCAATTAGTCCATCATTATTATTTTTATTCTCTTTCTTCATTATTTGTGTTTTTATTTCTTTTTTATCTTGTATTAAATAGTGCGTGTGCAATGGACTCTTATTATTATTATTATTTTTTAAACTTCTTTTGTTTCATTAATTGCTTGTAAAGTACCTTGGATGACATTAAAATAGTTTTGAAATTTTTTATAGGACTAAAGTCTGATTGATGATACCAGGTCTCCAACAGCGCCTTCTTCCTGCTCCCTCCATCCCTCTCATTATATCTATATGTGTATCTGTCTATGTCCTTTTTAAAGAAAAGTAAATATTTAAACAGAAAAGCAACTAAATACAGTCAAACAAGAAAGGGGGCCGGGATATGTATGTCACATGAATAAGAAGAAATAATAACGATGATTGAATGCTTGACTAGTCTTGGAGCTACCAGTATTACAGGAGGTTTTGAGGTGATGTGAACGTGTATGTATGGTTGTTTGTATGTGTTGTGTACATATAACAGCACATATATATGCATATAAGTATAAGTGCTTATGTATGTTTTAAGTTTTTTTATATTTTGTGTACATCTCATCACTTGCACTTGTTTTGTACATATATATCAATGTATTTTGCATTTTTGCACAGTGGATGCAAAAGTTATTAATTATTAGCAATTATATCCAACACATTGTTTCAACCCTCCCCTTGTGTCTCAGTCCTGACGTTGCATCCTGTTGACGTGAGCCAATCATAACTTGTATCTCGTGTTTAGTAGTGTAATGTAAAGCAATACATCTTATTCTAAAGTTGGAGCACTGCAAGTCTGTGGTAGATTTTCTAAGCATCGATTTTGAGTGTCGGTGCTACGTAAAAGTTAATTTTTTAAAAGAACTGTCACCAAAATTAGATATTCAATGAGATACTAACTAATTACTTTATGTTTCAGTTATTTGCATCAGGCTGGTGTTCATACCTTATACCAGTGAAATGAGCATGAATGTAGAGCTGAGATGAGTAGATCTGCACCTTGTTGGACAGGATTTCAATGAAGGCAGAGGTCAGTGGGCCATACTGCATATCAAGAAAAATGGCACGCATTTGGTAGGCTTCAAAGCAATGTGTGGATATTCGGTTCAAGCTGTGTGACACATGCATGAGCAGTGCAGTTCTCACTGGGCTGTCGGTGTAATCAGTGAAGAGCTCCACCTCTAGCACTTGTTTCTGCTCAGCGGCACCACTGAGAAATGCAGGGAGGAAGAGCAACATTTCGAAATACCTCAGCATGTCAGAACGGTACCGCGGCATCATCTGACCACAGGGGGAAAAAGTAGTTATTCGGATAAACAAAAAAAGGCTACAGTCTCATGGGGATTCATAAATATGTCCTTTTGTATAAAACCATAATGAAAATTCCCACGTTGTTATATAAATATTGAGAAAAATATATTTAGAATTGTTATTGATGCAAACCTAAGAAGCACAGGAGGATGGTCCTCCTCTGTTTATGAGAGTCAAGAGGGATATCAAAACATAATAAGAGGAATTGGTTGTAATTAAGAGTATAATATATAAAAAGCCATTTCTATATGTCTTTGGAAAGAATCCATTATGTGGGTAGAGCAGGACAACTAAGTTCAATAATACAAGATCAGCACGGTGACAACACTTAAATTGCGTATTATACCCCGGGTGCAATTATATAACAGATGATCCCTTCATGGTGATAAAATATATATCATTATTTGAGTTATAACAGGACTTAGTTTTGACGTAGCAAACTACTTTCTAATGTTTCAGGTTTTATTGACAAAGACAGTGGTGGATATAAGCACAGTGTGCATACTTTCTAACTGAATACCATCTCCTGCACAATAGTCTGAACAGGAATATAGTAGTTATGCTGTCTGCAGTTTAGAAAAAAAGTGAAAAAGAAAAGAAAATTAGTTTTCTATTGAGTCAATTCTAGAACAATTCTTCAAGTTGTACTTTGGGGCAGTGGTTTTCAATGGGTATTCAGATATTGTAGCGAGGCTACAACATGGAGGCAAAAAAATGCATAAGCAAAATATATTAATTTAGAATAAAATAGAATAGATCTTTATTGTCATTGTTTTAAAAACAGTGAGACACAGTTTAGCAGCTCTTGTTTTGCAAAATAAAAATAAAAATATGAGCAGCAGTATCAAAATATAAACAGCATCTCACTGAGAACCCCTTGCTAATAAGGCGTCAGGCTTCAAAAGCAATATCTAATGAAGAACTGTTCATCAAACTGCTAGATTGCAATATACTTGTTTTTTGGGAATTTAAGTAAATAATCAGATCCCTTGCACAAAAATCAATGGAATTGATTCTCTCACCGTGAATTTCTATCAGTCTGTCACTAGACTGTCTTAAATCAATGTCTACTGGAGTTCTGCAGTAAGCGTAAGAAGGCCTAATCTGTCTCTGACAAACTGTGATTAAAATGTTATTGTGCATCAGTATCGTACTCACAAATCGAAAGCTGCTGGCGGACAGCGGTTCACTTGCCTGAGAAAAAAATACAGTAGAGCAACGCTAAATCAGTGGAGTTTGCAGGTACAAGAAGCAGATCTTGAATTTACACCTAGCCACATTGAGCAAATCTCAGTGAAACATACAGAGGAAGTAGATGTGGCAACTTGGCTTCCATCTCCAGAGAAACAGGTTGTCTTGATCATGAACATCCCCAGAACTCGATTGACTGGAGAGTCAGGCATCTCCAACTGCAGTGCTATCCGATAAGTCTGGCCAGGTGTCAGCATCTGAATGAAAATTTATAAAAGACTACAGAATTCTTCTGTGAATGGAGGAGTGCTGAATTCATCTACACATATCCAAAAATAGATACAAATTCACACACGCTCCAACATACATGTTTGTTGTTCTTCATCAGTGAGATGTTGGCCACTGGATAAGAGCAAAAAAAAGAAGTAGGAGATTCACATTCCGTCCTGTAGAGAAAATTGTGAAATACTCAGAGTTAATAGCAAGAAAGGTCAGACACATTAATAACCGTTTGAGTTTTCCTGTTACAGTGGGACATAACTTCACACACCTGTGATAATAATGCACAGGTAAGGAAAAGGCTGTCACGGGCATGTAAGAGTAGTATAAGCCTCCATACAAAAATGTAGCAATCCAGAAGAGCAGGAACTCAACAGATAACAACATAAAACTCTGTATAACCCTCTGATGAATGTGTGACACTGTTCTGATGATAGTATCTTTGAGCCTCGGTGGAGCCGGACCAATGAGCACTGATGGTTCTCCATTATCTCTGCAACATCCTTGATCCATGTTAGCAGGAACAGCTGCAGAACCACAGAGAGAAAACATATTTTTAAGATAAGAAACAAACATGTTTCAAAAGCAACTAATAAGTAACCAAAAGCTTCATAATGATTCAGTTAAACTAACTAAGTTAAAGCCACAATCTTTCTGATGGGAATGATTCGGATGTCTTTTGTATAGCTGAATGTCAAATTTAGCTTTGAAAAAAAGAGAAAAGCTATAACAAACACTGCCTCTTTAACATCATGGAAGACTAATTGTGGTTGATGAGATTATGATCTCACAAAGCCTTAAACACAAGCACCACTTTTATAACACTGAAAGCTCCAAAACCACTGAGTCCAATCTGAGTCACAAGCAGAAGTCTATCATGTCAGATGACTCCAAACTGAATTAACTAACAGTGTCTCTGTTTGATGGATTCAAAAGCAATAAGCAATTGAGATTCATTGATTCATTTGTTTGGACTCAATATCATGGAATAATGTAATGATAGTGAGATTTACTCACAATTACTCAAATGACACCACATCGGTAAAGCTTATGTTTAGACAGGTTACTTATTAACCCATTTTTAAATGACATGAATTAATATATCAAAAGAAAATGGAGTTGCAAATTGTTCGACCCATGAAAGATGGCTGATTTCACATATTCCCAGATGAAGGTGCTGTTTTCCTATGAGGATTGAATTGTTAGTTTTTATGCCAATATCCAAATCACAAATTAAAGGAAATAGTCATATGAAAACAGCCAAATAATATTCAAGAGCATTCCGGAAAACACTACCATGTTTCTTATCAAAAACTTACCTCTAGCCAACTGTTAATCAATTTGTCCCTGAGGTCTGGTCCGCAGTTTGACACAGTTATTATGATGAAATGTTTGAGTGTACAGCCCCACCCTCTCCTCCTTCCTTCTTAAAAGCTGTCATTTGACAGTGTTTAGCCCATCCCACATCAAGTCAGACACCGCTATCAACAGGAACTGAGTACTTGCCGGACATTAAGAGCTTTATATGGTTCTGCCAGTCGTTAAAACTGATTCAAAAATCGTGTTGTGTGTCACTGTTGAATGATAATTGGACTTCAAGGGAAGCTAACATTTTTGCACCGTATTCACTCAATGTATTTTCAGAGAACCTTTCCCCCACACTAATCCATGCCTTTAGCCGTGCTAGTTTTTAATTATTATTTTTCCATGGAATTAATTGTCCGATTGGTTACCTTCTTGTTTTTGAGTCAGTTTGTTTTCTCCGATGCTACAAAATATGAGAACAGACGTCACCATCTATCAGTCTTTGTTTTGTCATTGTGTACCGATAAATATCAAAAATGTAAAAATTATATGGCTACTCTCAAATGTATGTTTTACATCTCCCATTTCCGCCTTATTAATGACTATACCGCTTATACAGTATTGCTGTAAGGCTTGCTGACTTTTCCAACATTTTTATTTCAAAATTGTTTTATGTTGACTGCCTTGTCATAATTTTTGGTCATATTGAAAACAAATCAAGAAAACTCCCCAATAATTAACATATTCAAAAGGGTATGCAGCGCTAATATATCAACGGCTGACAAGCACAACCGGTATTTACATTATTCTCCCAGCTGGAGGCAGCATCCCCTAAAGAAACGCGCCAATATATTTTACAGCGTAGAATAAGACGCTTTCGACCAATCATACGCAGCGTGTGAAGCAAACCGGAAAAAGGTCCAGCTTTTCATTTCAAGTCATATACACCTGTAAAACTTCTGAAAGGTAACGTTGGCGTTTACATTTAAAATCAGAAATTTAACAACACTTTTAACTACATTGTTTAAACTTGTACTGTTGGTGTCAGCACTTCCAAATTTCATCAAGCAGACATTAAAAATTGAGACGATTTAAATAGAAGCCCTCAAAAAACGTCTTATTATACATAAGTTGTCTGTACTATAATAACATTAAGTAGGGTTACACCGACAGATACAAGTATACAGCCAACATAACACTTGTAACTAAACAGTAACGTTAATTCTCGTAAAGAAACTATTGACTGTTGAGTAATTTCATACTTAAACAAGCCTGCTGATTAAAAGTCATTTCGGATATAAATACAATAGTCTACAACACTTTAATTTGTTTTCATGTTTGTGTCTGGTTGCAGGATGTCTTGTAACACAAGTATAATTCACGTTGAAGTGACGTCTGTGGACCAGGCGAAGCGATCTCTAGTCCACCTACTGCCCTGTGAGATTGAACACGAGGGGCCGGCCCAGGTCTCACAGTACCTCACTGCTACCACCAAAGACTGCAACAAAGGTGCAAACATCATACAATCCTATACTGTTTGGTAGTTTGAAGCAGCTCCAACTGTTGACTTGTTAATAACTTCCTTAAGCAATTTGCATGTCATAAAAACAGTAGTGAAAATAAAACTCAAGAAAAAAACGTTTAGAAATGTCATAGCTTTATTTATTTGAAGTACTTACATAATTCAGCTATAAAATTTAAACTTTTCACAGACTGGTGAAGTGACAACTATTATTTCATACAATGGTAACTAAGTCACTAAGGATCAGGTTTCCGTAAGGGACTGGATCTTTGGGCCTGGACTGGACAGTTCAGCCTCGAAGATTTGGACATGACACCTGTCATACCAGGGAGTATGTAAGGGATGATGTCTTGGAACCAGGAAAAGGGACAAGCTTAAGGATCGAAAGAAACTTTGAAATTCAAAACAACTACAAAAAAAAAAATAGTTGGTCTAGATGGCTGTTCCTTCTCTGCAGTGATTAGTACTAACCTACCAAAGGAGAAATGGAAGCAGGTGGTCTGATCAATCAAGTTATCTTTTACATCATGTGGACAGCTGGTTGTGAATGTGTTACTTAGCTGGGGAAGAGATGGCATCAGGGTGTACTTTGGGAAGAAGATAGCCTGGACACGGCGGCCATATGCTTTGGGCAATGTTCTGGTGGGAAACCTTGGCACCTGCCATTCATGTGGTTGTTACTTTGACAAGTACACCTAAATAAACATTGTTGCAGACAGGACATCCCCTCATGGAAATTGCTTAATGCTAATGGCCTCTTTCAGCAGGATAATGCATCCTACCACACTGCAAAAATGGATAGGGGAACACAAGGTGTTAACTTGGCCTCAAAATTCCCCAGATCTCAATCCAATCGAGCAACTGTTGGATATGCTGAGGAAACAAGTACCGCTCAGGACTTCAATAATCAGTTGCTAACATGTTGGTGCCAGATACCAGAGTATACCTTCAGAGGTATTGTGGATCCATGCCACGACAGGTCAGGTCTACTATGGTGGAGACACCTATACAATATTAGGCTGTTGGTTATAATGTTATAGCTGATAAGTGTACATTACAAACTTTCTGATACCTGTTAAGAGCCCTTTAAAGCTTTTCATCATGTAAGCAAATTGTACTTGCAATATTCAACACTTGATTGATCCAGATGTTTTCATAAAACTCGTAAAAAGGTATTTGTGCTGTACCACACTTTTAGTAAAAGAAACAAACTTGGTATTGTGTTGGTTCCATGGTGCCCTTCATGGTAAGGAAGTCACTGTTTTACAGATCAACTAAAACTGTATGGTGAATGCCAAATATAATATAATCTGAAGCTTTTGTAAAATGGTTTGGCTTGATTTTGTTTTTTTTTATATCCACATAGTAACTTAGTAACTAAATATTATCATCAAATGCATACATGTGAATTTCATTGGCTGCTGACCTTTAAGGCTTGGATTGAAAGTCCTAAAAATATATTAAAAAATCTGGAGCAAAACCTTAACACATGCAGAAAAGTTTGACTGAAATCCTTAAAGCACCTAAAATTAAATAAATTGCAGATAATAGTTCACCACCGGGTCTTGGACTAGTATTGTCGCGATTAATATAATCGCTGTGTCCACTAGACTGTCTTAAAATACACTGTCACAGCACTGGAATACAGTGAATTTCCCTGCAAGAAATATGTTGAATTTCCATAGGGATTTTAGAATAAAATAAATGTTTAATTATTATCAGCATTCTGTAAGACTTGTGTGGTATTGGATGTTAAAAAATAGAAACTAGGTCAACCTGTTTGGGGTGCTGGGAACCATCTCGTGACGACAATCCTTGTGTGTTTTTCCCATTACAGAGAAGACTGTGTCATTTAGAGGACGTGGTTTGAAGGGGCAGGAACTCAGCTGTCCACAGGGCTACACTGGCTTGGTGCTTAAAGAGATCAGCAAGCCCAGCTCTGACCAAGAGGCAAGCATCAGTGATGTCACATTACAGAAAAATGGCTATGCGTACCAGCATTATGGGTCAATTGAGCACCGCATGTTTGGAGCTGCATAACCTTACATTTTGTATGCACTGGTATGTGTCTCCAGGACAGGACTGTGAGATTATCTTCTGTGTTTGACAAGCTGACTTACTGGAATCTAGAGACACCACCAAACTCTGATGATGTAGTTGTGATGGCGATGGGATGGCCAGAATTGGCAGAGGCGGTCAGTATTTTTTACTTTAAAAGTCTGGTTTAAACAAAGAAAACCAAGTTATTTAATATATACAAGTAAGGGCAATTTTCTTTTTAATTTTTATCAGTAGCCAGTGTCGTGTAGCTGGGTCGATAAGTTTTTTGGATAAATCAACAGCTATTTCTCTTCCGTATACCAGATCAGGTTCCATGTTTTACATTGCTTATTTTACTCAAGTAAATTTGTGATATCTTGGTACATCGAATTTAAATTGGAGGAAATAGTCGAATTTAACTACAGCAAACTGATATATTAAAATAAGTATAATTGAAAAATATGTATTTCCGTTCAAATCTATCAAGGTCTTTCAGTTACAATGGAGTCCATGTAAAATTAATCTTTATGCAATATGATTTAAATAATGGATTTCTAGGATGTCAAATTTGTTGTGTTGTGGCACTGTCCTTTTTAATTGTCTCGTGTCATATTTATAAGGTTAATACTGACTGTAAATGCAAGTTTTCATATTCTGTCTTAACTTACTTTTTTTTTCGCGGTGTTCCCACATTTTTGTAATCGGGGATTTAGATGAGCACTGATAATTTTGTCTCTTCACAGATCCATGGGCCAGTAGAAGACTGAGGAGACAAACAAAACTAACTGCTAAGAGGTGGCAGAATGGTATCACCTCTCTGTTTTACAAACAAAATGTACAGTGTACTTATTGTTAGCTGTTTTTTATGTTCTTTTTGTAGAAAAATAAAATATGACATGAAATATTACAACAATAACAATGATTCTACTGAACACTGTTTATTTACAAAGTGATATATTGATTTTGCACACTAGCTATCATGAAACCACCTGAATGATTATTTCTCCCTAATGAATATCCAGTGTAAAGATTAATATTGCAATACTAAAACCAGGCAGTTTTCAACTTACACAAATTACGAAACATGGTGCAAAACAATTCCAAAATGTGTCCAACAATCATTCAGGCACATTGAAAGTTTAATTTGAATATTTAAGAAGGTAGAATTACTGCCCATAAGGAGTATGTGTCGTAACACAAGAATAACGCGATAGACAGAATGCTCAAATTGGACCATAATGAAAGCCATACATAAGGATGCGCACTGCCAACAAAACCATAAAATGTTAGAAAGAAATCTGATAATTGTCCCCATTTTCCGTGTATCAAAATCACAAGTCAGACAAAGAACTTGACTGGGACAACGGTATATTATACTGAAAACCAGTATAAATGCATTAAATGGTTATCAGGTTAAAAACTACTGGAGTAGAATATTTTGTTGACGCACTGTAAAACATGCCTTTTTTTTAAAGCGCCAAAGAGACCACACTTTCTTATCGTTAATAAAATTAAGTCAGTTTGTATAGCTGCCACTCTGATTCAATTTTCTCATTCAGCGATTACCTTTTAAGACCTCTTAATAAGGATGACTTGAGAGGAATGGTGTGTAACTGCTGTTTCACATCTGCTATTGATGAAATCATTGATCAAAACTGATAGTGGTGTAAAATTGTTTAATTCCTGTTTTCCGCTTCTAAGTCACAAGTTACTCATGGATTTCACATTTCATGAGAACTTTTACTTTATCATGTTTGGAGCTGCTATATTTAGAGCTTATAGCAGATAAGAGACTTATGTCACAAAGGATACTTATTTATACTCCATTATCTTCTTACAACCAGTTTGATATTATTACTCATAAATTTATAATGATATATTATATAAAATCAAATTAAACTATACAAAAAGGGAGAAAAAGGCATACATGAGAACGTTACTCAGCCGCTGATCTTTATAGTGTGTAAACACACTCAGAATTATTTTCTTTCGGCACTTATTGGGATCAAAATTCCACTGTAGTTTAAAAGCCAAAGTGTCTGCAAATGAGCAATTAGTCAAAATATCGAAATCGCAGTATGGCAGAGTGCAATGTTCATGGTAACGCAGCTGCAATTTTCTGATAAAGGTATGTGTCTGCTTAAGATCAGGCATTGTGGTAACCGAAAGTTTCTTTCTTAAAAACAATTTCCCCCAACATAGGGGAATGTGTTTTCTTTAGTAAAGACAGAAAAAAACTCAGTTAATCCTTTTATAATCTTAATTTTTATTTGTGAGGATCTGAAGCAAAAATGTCGACTAAACCTGTGACCAATATTGAATTTGAATTCTAATTTTTTTTAAGCAGGGGCAAAGAGAACCTACTTTTCGACAGTGCTGTAATTATGTCAGGGCTGTACATGCAATCATTCAATAATTTGATTACACTTTTTGCCTAATTCATTTTTTGATATCTAGAATTTGCCTTTACAAAAGAAGATACTTGGCTTCCCAGTAGAATTTGAGTTAAACATTGAGTGGCGATATTATGTGTGCACAAGTACAAAATACAACAATAATAATAATAATAATACATTTAATTTATAATGGCTCTATATCTCTGTTAGTCTAATGGTGGAGCTGGAGGTGGGGGTGGTGGTGGCTGTAATGGCAGAGAAGGCTCCATGTCAGACCTGCTGCGTTTTGCAGGTAAAGTGTGATCATGAGCTTTCCGTATGTGTCGGTACAAGTCTCCTGACTGTGTGTAACTCCGGTAGCAGTAGCGGCACTCATAAGGACGTTCGCGTGTGTGCACAATAGCGTGGCGCCTTAGTGTGTATGTGCATGAGAATGTTTTTCCACATACTCCACATGTTGGGACATCCTCCACAATGTTCCCCATTGAGTCCTGGAAGTAGGAAGGAGGGTCTGAATGATGCTGAGCTATGGATAGAGGAATGAGTGAGGTGGAAAATGAGGAAGTGTCCTGGGAGGATGGGCCACTACCCGAGGAGGAGGGAGAGAGAGAGAAGTAGTCATTTGAATGAGAGGTCATCTGCAAAAGGCCCTGTGGGTGGGAGGAGAAAAACTGAGGGCTGTTCAGCTCTTCTTGGATGTCATCTTCCAACTCATCATTTACCTCCATCACTGGTTCCCTCTCCCTGTTATCCTCTTTCTCCTCCTCAAGCTCTTCATCAGATATAACAATGGCCTCCACTTTTACTTTCAAATTCTCACCGTCATCAATTTCTGTCCTCAATCTGTCCGTAGCTCCCGTCTTCTCCTGACCTTTAATTGTTTGGATCTGAGCAGAGTGCAAGTCTGAGCTTTGGTGTCGGAGTGATACAGTGCTTTGGATTTGTATCTGGGGAAGAACTTGCTCTGGTGATGAGTGTGTTGGGTTTATTTGTTGATGTGAGGTCAGTGCTGAGGCTTGGATTATCATGACCATCTTTTGTCCTCCACCTGAGGTATCTCTGTGATGAAACTCTGAGGGTTTCTTAACATAGTTGTCGCAGGCCAGTCGGGTTATGTCCTCATTGGAGCTTGCAGAGAGGTTGGACTCTGAATGGGAGACAGCAATCACTGACTGACCACTAGCGTGACTCAATGGTAGCAGAGAAGAAGATGAGGAGGGCTGCTGGTTACTGCTGTGGCTAGTGAATGACAGACGGAGAGGAAGACAAACTGTTAACAACTATCAACCCGGAGAGAACTCAAGCAAACATGGGGAAAACATGAATACTCCACACAGAAAGGCCGGGCACAGATGGATATAAACCCCAAGCTTTTCTTGTTGAAGGCAACGGGGTTACAACCTACAGCGCCTCAATGATTGTTTTTAGGTGTCTTTAATTATTTAACATATGCACCAAAATAAATCCCTTAAACACACGGACTTGCCAAATGCAGTTAATGGTAGTAATTCTAATGCTCTTTCAAGTTAAAAGCCACCACCAAATCATTATTTATATATAAATAAATATATATATATATGAATATATATATATATATATATATATGTATATATATATATATATATATGTATATATATATATATATATATGTATATATATGTATATATGTATATATATGTATATATATATATATATATATATGTATATATGTATATATATATTATATATATATATATATATATAATATGTATATATATATTATATATATATATATATAATTATTAATTAATATTAATTATATATATATATATATAATATACATATATTATATATATATATATATATAGAATATATATATATTATATAGATATAGATATATATAGAATATATATCTATATCTATATATATTATATATATAGATATATATATTATATATATTATATATATAATATATATATATAATATATATTATATATATAATATATAAATATATATATAGAATATATATACATCTATATCTACATGTAATTAGTGGTTTTCAAGTGCTGCTCATTGATTTTTTTCCCCCAATGTAAAATAGTTTATATTTACAACAGACCTGACAAGCTCTGAGGTGCTGCAAGGGCTACAGAGTGCTGACACCTCTCTCGGACCTCCAGCCATCAACCTTGCATAACTTCCTTCAGCAGGAGCACATGGACCCACAACAAGGTGCTCCATCTGCTCTCCGCCTGGGGGGATAGACGCTGCATCCATGCCTGGCTGCGTCGTATCAGCTAAGTTAGGACTCAGAGGAGTCTGAAGTCGTGCCTCTGAAGACTCCTGACCAGTCTTTAACTCAGACTTCACACTTTCTACCTGAGTCCTTTGCGCTGTTATGGATACTGTTGAGAGTCGTGCTGCTATTGGGACTGGATTGAAGTGGTCTCCTTGCATGGCCACCACCGGCCAAATTCCATCATCACCTCGACCAACTTTTTCGGTCTCCATTGCCTTTCTTGTAACATTGTTCTCTTCACAGCGAGTGCTGTCTGCCTCAGCCAGAGGGCCACGCCTCTGCAGTCGTCTCTTGCAGACTCTTACCACCTCATTCATGTGCAGAAAGCTAGCAGCAGCCAATATATCCTCCACCGGTGGAGACTCATCCAAATGCAGCACACCTTCATAGACATAGTCCAAGAGCAGGCCAAATGCAGCATCCGTGACAATGTCGCTGTCAAGTGTGACAAAGCTGTTGGTACCATTTCCACCACTGACACCTTGAGAATCTGAGTAGAACATGTGGAAGAAAGGTGAGCAGGAGGCCAGAACAGCCCTGTGAGCAAGGAAACGAGATGTGCCCACGAGGACGGTGCAATCACAGAGGAAGCCCCGCTGGCGCTGGGAGCACAGAGCTGATAGCAGCTGCCTGGAATGCTGAGGGAACTCCATCACTAATCAACCTGCCAAAAATGAGAGGAAGCACAGATGTAAAGAGACCATGCAATTGAAACTGAAATAATTCACTACACAGCTTTGTAGTCGTGTTTTTTTTTTTTGGAAGTTATCTCCAGACTTCTTAGAAAAAAAATTGACTTGCTTACATTCAACAGTCCTCATACCACTAAAGCCATTTATTACTATTACATACATAGTTTCCAGGATATGTCGAATCAAAAACATGATCTTTGTTTATCAGCAAACCTCTGAGAGAGATACAATCATGCTCAATAGTAAGCACAATATGTGAGTTCCACTTTGTATAGCGATGAAATCAGGAGATCATGAATTATAATACCATTACATCTATTCAAAGACAGAACTGCGCCATGCCAAACTGAGTTTTCTACTTCTTTCAGGTTTTTTAAGAGTCACCAAAGTATATCATCTGTTACCGTCTAGCCCTATCCTCTGCATTTTCCTGTCACACCAACCAACTCCATGTCCTCCCTCACCATATCCAGAAACCTCCCTTTTCAGTCTTCTCCTTTTTCACCTGCCTCGGGGCTCCGTCACGACTATCCTTCTACTAAAATATCTACAATTTCTTCTTTGCACATGTCCAACACATCTCAAACTAGCCTCTCTTACATTGTCTCCAAGGCGTCCAACCTGGGCTGTCCTTCTGATGAGCTCATTTCTAATCCTTCACTTCATGCCAAATTAAGTAATACTTCCCATTTATTTGACAGTTGAAACCCCTAGCAATTATAATTATGTTCAATATTAGACGTTAATGAGTTATCAAAAAATTGTATTGCCTAACGGAGGACCCTAAAGTATTTTACATCCAAATAAAACTTCTTAACAAATATACATGACAATTGAATGAGTATTAATATTCTTTATCACATCTACAAATTGGCAGCACTGCCAGGTCCGCTGTCCATCCTGTTAGGGCATTTCGATAAAACAATCTGGATCAAGTTGTGCGATTATTTAATAACTAAAAGTGGCAGATATTACAACAGCCCTCTTCTATAAACTGAATACTCGGACACTCACGACTCTTTCTTTCTTTATTTGCCAATGTGACGTTTCCGCGGTGACATTTCTAGATTAGTTTGTCCCGTGGCAGGTTATATTCTCTGACATGAGTCCCTGTTTTAAACCATACACCTACAAACGACATAGTTTGTGTCACGTATGCGAAGATAAATCACGGCAAACAGCATGAGATTTATTGTGTAAAACATTAACTGACACATTGGCCAGTTTGTCTATCGAGGGAATGAGATTGCTCCAGTTCAACAATGCTAACTGCAGTTAGCTCAACTTGGATAAAAATTCCAACAACGGGACTTCCAGTAACTGTAGTTTTTTTTTTCTTTGATACGGCGACATCAGATATGTTATGCTACAATAGTATCAATTGTGATTTCAGATACACATTTTTTTCCTTAATATAATATTCATGCTTTTACCTGCAGCTGCTGTCTGAGTGATGTTTTCTTCCTAGACAAAATACAACTCTTACTCTGTGGTGTCGCAACTGCTCCACGCACTGCCACAGCGCCACCTAGCAGCAGATAGGGCAAATAAGCAGGAAGAGTGAATATGCATGTTTTGTCGACACGGTATTTTATTTTAGATTTAGATTAACTTTTAAGATAATTTAAACCACAGCATTTAATGGAACAATACGATGACAGAGGAGGGAGAGGGAGAGGGAGAAGGAGGAGAGCAAGTCGTGGGATCGAGGTGAGATGATATTAATAGTCTGGATACTGATTTATGACTCAAAACATGCAGCGATTGTTGAGTTCTGTTAAGCGAGGGCATAAGCCATAGTGTAATTGTTCTGAATTTGAAAGCATGTTATGAATTTCATCTCTTCTAACAGGACAGAGATGTTCGACTGTCCAAATCTATGTCTTACGCTCTTCGCCATGGAGCCGTTCAGATGGGTCTTAAAATAAGTACAGGTGAGCAGTGTAGTCAAAGTAACTGAATAGCTCCTTAAATTGCACTGAAACACCTTATTGGAAAACTTTGTTTCTACTGCTGTATTTTTTTACTGCTATATGTTTCTACTTGCTGCAATGACACCTGTATTTTACCACAAACATTAACAAGATGTCTCTCTCTGTCTGGATTCACGCCATTTATCATGTATTTATTCCGCAATTTAAAAAGTTTTTAAATATTCCTATTGATCCATGTCTTTACTTACAGAGAGATGGAAACAATAGCCTTCATATTAGCATGTAGCTGTTGTGCAATCACACAGAAAGATACTTCATGTAAAATAACACAACGTTGAGAACGAACCAAGTAGAAACATTCTGCTGTGTCCGGGGTTCGTTATCCTCCACAGGAGCCTTCTGAAGTTCTGGGTCTGACTCAGGATCGAACATGGGTTATTGTATTATTACTATTATATAAAATTCTATTATTATTTCCAGGAGCATTTATTTATTTCCACCATGTGGTTCTAAGTGTACATGCAAAGAAGAAAGGCTGGAAGCACGCCCCTTCGACACACCTCCAGGAGGAGTGAAGTGTGTCTAGTCCTGCGCCTTTAATCAATCAATATGCGTTTATCATCCAGAAGATTAATTTTAACCTACTGGCGTCCCGGACATTTCATTAAGATAATTTGAAAAGGTACTAACTTGTGTAAAAGGAGTGTATAGTATTTCACCTTTATATTGTTAGTATGTGTTCTTTTCTCCTTTTTTAAAAAATTATTCTGAATTCCAAAGAAACACTATTTCCTTCTGCCTGCACTACTGTTGTATGTGAAATCAATAAAGTGCCAATAAAGTTTGATTCGATTCCTATAAAGCAGTGGTAAACCAACCTTTTCCATGTCAAGATCAATTTTCATGTTCCACTAAATTCAAGAGCTACAGTTCTTAAATATGAAAAAATGTCCACAAATGTTAACATGCTAAATACTGCTTTGTTCCTTTTTTTTGCAACCAGATTAAAGAAATTCTCTCTAAAAATCAGCCTAGAAGGAAGAAATTAACATGTGTGACTGAAGTACACGTGCATTGAACAAAATTTAGGTAGAGAGAACATAAATATTACACCCAGTTGCCACTTGTTTACAAAAGTGAAAGAAATATTATATTAGGGACTACTATTTAATGCATAAGTATGCAAAACACCCAAAATACTGTGTGCTGGCTTTCAGAAAAAAAAAAAAAGAAGATGTTGTGAAGCCGATTGTGAACTTTAATTAAAAATAAAATACAGTACACAATATTTCACTCCAGTTTAACTGAAGACTTACTGAAAATTAGTGTGACCGCTGTAACTGCGAATTATCAAGGATAAGCAGCGCTGAGAGGGAGGCAGTGGGACCTGCACTTGGGGAATGAAAATGACGGAGGGCCTGATAGAAGCAGAAGTGCCGGCAGGTACTCCCAACTGATGTTGCATTGGCGGTGACATTCGGGGTCGGACTCATTCGGGGAATGGGGCTGCCCCACACTTTGTGTAAGAAATCAATTGGGTAGGCTCCTGTCCAACTCAGGAACAGGTTAAGCCCGAATTAGAGGTACTGGAGGTGACGCTGGTGCTCGAACGTGTGGACTCCTCCAGGGATTATCCAGATGAGGAGAACTAGAGGGTTGGGGAGGAGATGGCGGGAAGGGTGGGGGCAAATTAGCGGAGGAGGAGGTGAAGACGAGGACGTTTCTCCCACCCCAGTCTCTTCCTATTGCAACTTCCAGAACTTCTGCACTCCTTACTGCCTCGCTGCCTATCCGAAACACACCCTTTGGCGGTAGCCGGTGCCCACGGAGCTTGCCCTGCACCATTGGACAGGCAGCGGCACCAGTAACATTCCTTCCTTGAGTTCTGGTACAGAAGCCTTGTTGCAACTTTAACTTCCTCTATGTGGTCAAGTTTGATCGTCGTCTTTGCGTTTCAAAAATTATGTAAATGACACCATATTCTGAAAAGTTTATTTGCATATAAATATTGTGTTTATGTTTATGTAAATACAAATTAATAGTAATACCATATTTAGAAACAGGCTATTTTGGATCATACATTTTTTACTGAATGCAGGTTTTTAATTTGTAGCAGATTATTTCCACACTCTGGTATTGCTAATTAAATCTCGTAAAAGATTGTCTGTCTTGTCAGTCTGTCCCCCTCTGTATAGTATAGTGTGTATATATATATATATATATATATATATATATACGTCTATTCACATCTCTTCAAAAAATGCTGTAACATTTCACACATACAGTACTTTGTTAGGGCCCTAAAGGTGTACATCTCGGTTTGTCTCATAGTTTTTGCTTTGCTATTAAAGATTTTGATTTGATTTACCGATTTGGACTTAGGTGATTTTAATGCCAGTTTGTTCACACTTACCTACCCTAGCCCTAATGGTCAATCCACTTCAGCATAAATTGAGTTTATCCAGCCGTGGTGGCATCTGTATCAGTGGATGTAAATTATCTAGTTAAATTATCATTTTTTATTTTGGTTTTCTTTTATTAAATACTTTTATAATAATTATAGTTTCACTTTACTTCAAGGCAGCTTCTGAGTGTGAGGCAGATAAATACATGAC